>CM043015.1:170868128-171000638 GCA_023690525.1 Holotrichia oblita | reverse complement strand
TAGTGTCGTTATTTACTAATATCCCTTCGAGTTTGGTTATTGAAATAGTTAAACATAACTGGGACACTATCTGTGACCACACTACTTTAAATCAAGCATCTTTTTTACAATTACTTTGCTTTGTTCTCAATAATTCATTTTTCAGTTTTAATAATAAATTTTACAAACAAACCTTTGGTAGACCGATGGGGTCTCCTATAAGCTCTGTTCTGGCCCTCATGGTAATAGATCATTTGCTCGATGTTGTAATTCCTAAATTGCAATTCCAACTGCCTTTCATTTACAAGTATGTCGACGATATAATATGTGCCATCCCCGGAAACTAGGTACAATCTGTTCTCCCTGTTTTTAATTCGTTTAATGAACATTTACAATTTACCATCGAATTAGAGGAAGGTTGTATACCGTTTCGAAGGTCATACGAACGGAAACCAATACCTTAGACTGGTATCAGAAACCCACTGCATCTGACAGGTTTATAAATTACCTTTGTAATCCTCCTAACAGTCAAAAACTTAACATATCTGATGATAGATTTTTACAAAAAACCCTCGGATATTGGTAGATATTATCATTAACAATGGTTATCCGAGATCTTTGGTTGACAGGCTTGTATTTAAATCTAACATATTCGGATGATGAAAATGAGGATTGTTCGATTCAAAATACAAAAGATTATACCCTACAAAAATCCAACCGACAATGTTGTTAAATTATTGTTATTTTCCTAACATTTGTATAGCCAAATATATTCCATCTCTATCAGAACAAGTTTCTACCAGTATAAAAGACAATACTCTATTTGCTTTCGGACATCAACACTGTCTACAGCATTTCTTGTAGTGGCTCCCAATAAACTTATATAGGACAGACCAGTCAATGGTTAAAACATAGAATCAGTCAACACAAAAGTGATTGCAGAATTGGAAAAAACGACTGGTGTACACTTGCTAATCATTGTAAAGAACATACCAATTTAATGTTGATAATGTTAAGATCTTGATATTGAGAACAGATATGAAATAGACTCATTCTCGAAATGTAACACATAAATAAACAACCGCATACTGTTAACTTCAAAACTGATGTCAACCATCTCAGTGACATTTATTGTAACATTTACATTCTCCGCCTTGATCTTTATGCAATTTTCATGATAACCCTGTGTAACTGCATGCTTAATTTTACTTTTCAACACCTATGTATACGAACAGCTGTTTTTATATATTGGTTTTTATGTGTTGCAAATATTTAAACAAATCTCACACAGTTTACTATTGGTTTTAACGTTTGTGATTTTATTACACATTTAGCAATATTTTAAATTACAATAATTTTTCTGGTAATGTTAATTTGCATCCTAAGGTGATGTGTTTCCGGATTCAGGCTTTCCATCTTTAATTAAGTCACGTTTGTAAGTTATACTTTCCATTAATTGTTGGACATACTGTTTTCAATTTTCCTTTTTTACTTTACTTTATACAGTTTCTCCTGAAGATGTTCTCAATAAAGAACGAAAGCTTGAGAATTTAAACAAAGAGTTTACTTACGTTCTGTACAGACCGCATGCCCTGTGTCTTTCAATTACATTTCCTCCCTATTATTATTATTATTAATAAGCCAAGTATTTTACTGATGGCGCCAGTGAACTGTATTGCATAGGCCAGTCTCTTAGAAAATGTTATAATTTGTAGAATGTTAGGTGTAAACTCATCGTTTAACAAAAAATATTACTTAAAAATAAATTAAAATGCAATAAAATTACAAATGTTAAATTACAATATAGAATACACGCATAATAACATATACTTCGCTAAACCTACCTTTATACGTATACCTTCTATTATACCATAGAATTTCGTTATAATATTACGATCATATGACTATTTTATTCAACAAATAATCATGCATCTGGCATAAATACATAGTATTTTTAATTTGAATAAATAGTGTCTTGCGCCTGCCTAACATTCATAATAAGCATCGCAAATAGTAAGGTTGAATTCAAAGAAAAGTACATTTACAACGATTTCAAGAAATAATATGTTTCAACAAAGCGTGCTTTCAGTTATACAACAAAAGAAACCAGTGACGGTATTTAAGCTTCCAAATAAGCGCAATTGTGTAAGAAATTCCCGGTGATCAGAAGAAAGACGACCGAGCGAGCTGATCGTCCCTTATTTATTGTCATTTGTCACAGCACGAAAAACATTGAAAAATGTATCACGGCCAGCGTTCAGTTCAGATTACCTTTCCAGATCTATAAAGATGAAATATTTCCTTGCGTTTTCGTTTGGAGAGTAGTTTGAAAAATGACATCTTATCAGATCTTAAACAAAGGAATTTTGTTTCGGTTGAATTTTACGTATCTTCAATCTCAACGAACATTTTTTCTTTTAATTGAAAATATTAAAATAAATTACACACTGTATTGGAATGCAAATTTATCTCTTGTTTGGTTATCCTGCTGTGACAATCCGTAAAGGCTATACAAATGGCACCAAACAAAAATAGCTTCGTAGATGGGAACATTACCACTTTATTTATAGTAATATGCGGTTGACATTTACTTTTATATAAAACGCAGGATGATAGTATGTGTTAGTGAAACGGTATAAACAAAATAAAGCAAGCAGTTTTAAGTAATGTAGCCAACATATTCAATTAGAATAGCATTAGAAAATTTACCAAGTATAAAACCTATTTTACTCGTATTAATAAGTATTTATAGAATATTGTATTTCAGACATCACAGTACGTTGACACTCAGATCTTCTGCGGATGCTTTCCTTTCCAAAGTCGAAAATGCGTTCGTACAATCGTATTTATTATATTTTTGATTGACAGCCCTATTTGCATTGGTGTTCTTTAAAACTCTGTTAAAATCTAAGATTTTTATATTGTTTACAGATCTATAGATATCCGCCTGGTCATTTACGTAAAGAAATCAGGCGCCATTTACGTTTGATTGGTGACAGCAATAAAGACTTTTTGTCAGACCTCTCAAAGGTGTATCAATAAGAATTTCCAGAAAGAGAAGCGCACTGTAATATCGAAGACGAGGGTAAAACTCTACTTTGAAGCCATCACATTCTAGATCGAACTCTCCACAGCAAGCTAACGCTTCTTCACTGCTTCGCAATCATGACGAATAAATTTCACTTTAAAAGTACTAGCATGTAGCTACTTGTTTAGACAACTAGGAAAACATCTAGTTCAATACTTCGCAAAGCTACATTTCTACAGATCTTGCCTTAAGCGAGAGCAACACATAGCTAATTATCTGCCACCAACCCATTATAAAACGCATTTTTTCGGATTGAGAACCCGTTTGAAAAGGCAATAAAACGCTGGAAATCACCCTGTTCAAATTATTTTACTAGCATATCTAGAAGAATACTTGTAATCTCAAAGACAGGCTTTAAAATCTCGTAATTAAGTTGTTCAAATTGTGTAAAAAATCTAGCGTTCTGTAAGTCAATTTAAGATGGACCGATAGCCGCAGTCATTAGGTGGCTAACTATCGTTATGGCGAAACAATAGAAGCTGATGGGTTTCCATTCTCCGAAATGACAGTGATATTTTTCTCGGAGAATTGAATTTTGATGGATTTACCATTCGATGTTGGGAGTAAAGCGGACGTAAGTGCAGCATTATAAAAGGCGGTATAATGTTGTCACAAAACCATTTCACCACAAAAACTACACTGCGAGAGTTACAGTGATGGTCAAACAACCTGTGGCACCTACCACACATAAAAAAATTAACTAAAATTATTCGATCAACAGAACTTTTGTTCGCATGAAAATTTTGAAAATATTTGGTTAAATGTCTACGTTTATATTTGTACCAATTTTGTTTCATACACGTAGATAAAATTAAGTATACTGAAATAATTTATTCTCATCTCTGTTTGAATCAACCATACTTTACGTCATTTATAACTGTTGATTTGGTCTACGGAAATTTTCAACCGACGCAATTTTAAGACATTCTCCTTAGTCCAGTTACCACCATTGTACATATGTACACGATTAGATTTCAACACAAGTGAAATAAAATAAAAGCTGAATTACCTGACCAAATGGATACATAATATCTATGAAGAGTCTGCAGATACATAATAATAATAATAATAATAATAATAATAATAATAATAATAATAATAATAATAATAGCTGTTTATTCTATATTCTATAGACCACAATGAGTTACAACAACTACACATAATGTATATAGACATAATAGAAGTATATGACAAACATAAACATGGAACAGTGCTTTAAAAATTCGGAATGATGAATAATGATCGATATCTTTATGGCATGATAGGCGACATCAATCATATTATGTTTCAATGTAACCGGTTTATGAACCAATGGCAGATATTTATAAACAAGTTGATGTAAATAGAAGTCATATTGCAATTAAGCTGTAATTCATTATGTGATCTTGAAACAGAACAAACAGACATTAACATTTAGTTTTTCCCATAGTTTACATGTATCTCGAGTCCTCATAACTTATATCCTCTTATTCCGTTATATATTGTAATGTGAAATTTGATTTATAATAAAATTAAGAAAATGTGAGCTATACTCTTTAAATTAAAACTTGGGGTTTAAAAAAAATTATCTCAGGGGTTCGCGAATTCTTAACTCTACAGCCGGTGTAGAGAGCAGAATACGAGAGCTTATCGTACGTTGAAAAATTCCGACATAATAGACCCCAGGTACTGAAAAGCGTTTCTATGTCCTTGTTAAAAATTTCTGGTTAATCGCATTAAGGTTGAAAACATAGTATTAGAGTGTCTTAAGGTTAAGGGTAGTCCCACAGGCCATTTTTTTACTTATTTATTTACCTACTATTTAAAAAATGTTGCAGTATTATGTGATGATTGAGATTACCTTTGTTAACAACCATATTATATAGGTACTTATTTTTTACCTTATTTTAATTTATCTTCTTGTATTAAGCAAACAATATAAACGTCTTTGTGACCACCAATTCTTATACCTTCAATAAAATCAATTTGTAGTATCATGTTAATGCGCCACAATTAAGAAATAAAACAAATTATTTAAACCAAAGTATTTAACGCTCGTATGTATACAGAAGGTGAAGAGAAACTCCAAAAATTCAGAAAAGGTTGCTTTTATATATAATTTTTTTATTGCCACATTTTGCACCGAAACTGTCACAATAAAAGCAATTACATATATGTATACAGGATAACAACTTGAACTACGAAAGCCTATTGATAGGAGAAGGTAGTGGGAGGTAAAATTAAATGTATCCATTTTAGTATGATCAACTGTTTGTATGACAGGAATGTCAGTGGTTGTGTCAAATACTATGGCAAATTATAAAACCACTTTATAATTTGCATTTTTTCATTAATTGTGTATTCCATTAGGATAGTTTGATGGTTCGGTAAAGTATTTGACATAACCTCTGACATTCCTGTCATATTATAAGTTGACAATAGTAAAATGGATACATTTAATTTTAACCCCCACCACCCTCTCCAATCAATAGGCTTTCGTAGTTCAAGTTGTTAGCCTGTATATTAAAGCAACATTTTCTCGCTCAATTTTTGGCGTTTCTCTTCACCTTCCACATTAGTTAATTTATCACACAATAGAACGAAACAAGGGTATGTATATGTATGTAGGTATAGTCAACCAACCTCGCAACTTCAGTTCTAATTTGCTAAACTCATACATCAAAATTAATAAAATAACCGTTATTATACTTCTTACGTCTAAATTATATTTGGCACTAGTACCCACAAGGAACACCAAATTCTCTATTATATTAAATCGGAAAAATTAATTCACTTCATCAATCGTGTATATTTTACAAAGTGTGATATTACATTGCATGTTTCCAAATAATTTTAAAAGGATTTCCATAATAGCTAAATCTTCGTTAATAACAAGAAATTTACGATTACAAAGTTATTGTTGAGTCCATCCTGCTCATTATAACTACATAATTGGTTTTGGTGGAAGCAAATATACAAAATGTATATAAATAGTTACAAGATGTTTGAATTACCCGCTTTTTATTGTTTGCTTTATGATGATCCTAAATACTAACCAACATCTCAGAGACAGTAGAGATTGTATATTACAGAAGTAATATAAAAAAATTAGAACAGGAACAATTTTAGTGATATATACTAATTTATTTAAAGATAATTAAAATTAAATCATTAACATTTATTCAAGATATTTATCAGTTTTTGCATCATTTTAAATCGGTTAGGTCTGGTAATCCAGGAAGTCAAACTTTTAATGAAAGGAAATACATCTAATCTTTTCTGGATGTTATTTGAGTCTCTATAAAAATTAAGAATTTTCTACTGGCCAAATCCTATTGTTCTGAGAATTTACATATTAACTGAGATGAGAACCATATTTCATTGCTAAAAAACGTAAATCCGTCTAACTATTTGTTGCTACTATAATATTGCAATTAGATCAAATATTTTATACAGCCGAAGTTTAGTAGAATTGCATTTACCTTATTGTAAGTTGTCTTTGAGAATTTTGACATATGTACTGTATATACGGAAAATTTTTCGAATATCTTACTTCCAAAAATTGTATTACTAACTGGTTTTGTACACGCAATGGTATAAAAGTTTGTCACCATACTTATGTAGTACCAAGAAGTATTACGTTTCTTAAAAACGTTTCAAGAAAACACTGCTTTTTGTAAGTAGCAGAAAGATTCGTACAATCATTATTGCTTTAGTTCAAATAATAAAGTAATAAGGAAAATATCTTTATAACTAAAAACAATGCTATTCTTTACACTAAATAACGCTAAACGCATGGTTTTTAGCAGCAAATTGTTCTTGAAATAAAACCACACAAAAAGTACACAATAACACCAACTTCTTTGAGGTAAAGATTTATTCGCTCATAAATCTCAGAATAATAGCATAATTGGCGTTCAACATTTTCACGTGTACATTTTTGAGTTGTACTTCATATTCAGTCTTGCGGCATTTCACAAATTCACCATATAGTTATTTATAGCGTCCATAGAATATCGCGCGAAACAGGTGGGAGATCACGTTTTTAAAGAGTTTCTCGGTTCGGCGATTCCACAGTGTACGTTAATTATTTAATTCAATCTAATCTGAAAATTGAACTTCTTTTTTAAGGCACAGTTGTAGAAGCTATTATGAAGCTTAGAGTGTCACCGACTGTTTTACGGAATTAGATCAATTAAGTAACTGTAAAACGTGTTTTTTTTTCTATCCAGAAGTTATTAATTATTCATATTACGAGCATCTATTAATATCAAATTTTATTTCGTCTTTCAACACACCAAATATGATATTTCTACCTAATTACATACAAAAAAAGCATTTTAATGTGTTTGTGTGTGGTTCATAAGAATTAAATTAATAATTAAATATATAACTGTATCTCATTCGAAGAAATTTATTATCAACTAAATATCACTAAATAGAGGAAGAGAAAACATTTTACATGCATGCTTAATACATTAAAAACATAAATAATAAATAATGGCTAATACTAAGTACGCGCAGTTGTAGCTAATTAACCTACAACTATTACGTAAAGACTACAAATTTCTGGGTCAATTGTTTGAATGATTTAGAAACTATGTGAGATTTGTGATTAAATAACTTTAAATTGATCATTTATGTCTAATCTATATAAACCATTCCAGCACAGTGTGAGTTTTAAATTGCTGCATTATTTCATAAGAAAAAACTGAAGAACGTTCATATATAAGTATTATTATTAATTGGCAAATATTTTTAGTTACAGTTAGATGAATTTAATTCGACATTAGCAAACAAAGCATGCTACACGTATTTCATTCATATTTGATATACATATGTATGTATAGGGTGTCTCTCTAGTGCGTCCAAGTACCATATCTCCCCTTGTAGATACTTTTTCTGAAAACAATTAAACGGAGATTACTTGAATTAATATGGCGCATGTTCTAAAATTACTTTCAATTATACAGGATGTTCCATTTTTACTGAACAAAATAGAACTTTGTTATTTTAAATACAATGGTATAATTGTTTTCAATATAATCGATTCTAAGCATTATTTGCAAATATTTTGTATTAGGGTTTTGTATACCTAAATTCAACTGTTTCAAATATATTTACAATTTTCCTTAATGTATACCCTATTGCACCATCTTAAAGAAAAATTAATATTGTTAAGTCCTTTGAAGCATAAGGTACCAAACTTCTGCAAACGAAAGCAAAAGGTCATAGATACTGATAACTGTCATAACTTTCAACAAAATTTATACAGGGAGTGCAGAGATCAGCAACCAATTTAGATATCTTCAAACATTTTTTTTCAAGTGGCGCATAGTAGTTTTTATAGCAGCACTTAATTCGGCAAGAAATTCTACATCGATTTGTATTAAGATTTCGTATACCTATCTTTATTACTTTTTGAGTTATTAGAGATTATTGATTCCAAGTACGAAAAGCACACTCATATCTGTTATTTTTTTCTCATAGTTAGCTATGAAAATAAAATATTTCGGTAAAGGAGTTGCCAAATGAGTGACAGTTTTGTTGCTTTTCATTTACACCAAATCTCACTTGATTTCAGTTAGCCACACTTTAATGTCATTCCATTTTCTCGTAAATAATGTATAAGTTATTATAAAAAGAAAAGAAGAAACTATTTATGTAATTTATATTCTACATTTTTTGTAAAAATGTTGTAGGTTTGCATCAAGAAGAATCATTTAATCAAAAATATTATTAATACAAAATCTATCACCTTTCATATACATACAATGAGATTTACTTTTTTTAAAATTGTTATTTGTGGATTTTCTATTCTCCAATGATGTGAATTTTGTCTGTTGACCAAACCTTCCCGTGTAAATTTCGATTCATCCAATTCAAATATTTTTTCTCAAAAACTAAAATAACAAAATTGTATTTTGTTCAGTCTTTTAATTAAAAGATAAGTACATAAAGGTCAAAAAATACATATATTAATTTTGTTCAGTGAAAACTGAACACCCTGTATAAGTGAAAGTAATTTTAGAATATATACCATATCAATTCAAGTAACCTCCGTGTAATTGTTTTCCGAAAAAATATATACAAGGAGAGATATGGTACTTGGACGAACTAGAGAGACAGCCTGTACATTTATGTTTGCTAACATGTCAAAAAATTTCAATTTCAAACTGTTGAAGTTTTCTACTACAACAAAATATTCTGTAGAGTATATGTACTACATATATGACACAAGCCCCAATTTCTACAACAGTATTTATGTCTTGTAGGTAGGTACAGCTATTTATATTAAATGTGTTCATTCACACATATAGATCACGTTTACATAACGCAATATCTAGATATATATACAGTGCCGCTCCCTGAAGTTCTTGGTTTAAAAACATCCTATTTAGCGTTTCTTTACGTTCCTTTTCGAAAGTCCAAATGTCAATATTTCTGAAAACATGTACTATTTTTAAACGTAACTCTTGACGAGAATGAATTTCAGTTTCATAAGCCTTTGAAAATAGCTCCACAGAAAAAATCCATGGGGTTGAAGTCGGGTGATTGTGCCATCCATTCTATAGATTTAGGATATGTTTGATTTAGAAATTCTGTAACTGCTATTCCAAAATGTACACGAGCATCATTCCTTTGGATTATTTTTAGCAATCTCTAATACATCTGGATGTATTATTTTCCCAAGAATATTTAAATACAATATCGCAGTAAGATTTTCTTCCATAAATATTGGAGCTACTATGTAATTGCCCAGTATTTCCATCAACACATTAAGTTTTTGTGCAAATTGTGTACGATCTTTTCGAAAACATAAGGATCTTCATTACACATATTACAATATCTCATATTTTGCTTGTGCTGCGTGACCATTTACGAAAAATGAGCATTCGTCACTAAAACAAATACTATGCAAATAATTTGTATTTTATCAAACAATTTCGGTCATAGTTTTGCAATACTCTCTGCGTCTATCCGGGTCATCTTCCGTTTACTCATGTATTTTGAAAGACCTCCTTACAGTAGCTCTAGATACATTGCCTGTCGCAGCAACCATTGAAGTAGATTGCTGGGGTTAAGTTCCTACTTCACCTATTACATTAATCTGCCTTTGTTCTGATATACGAGTAGATTTCTTTAGAACGCTTCCGGTCTCCATGAATTTTGTAACAAGTTTCTTTAAATACGCTCTCAAGGTTGGACAATCTGGAAAGCGTTAACTGAAAGTCCTTACAGCTTCGTGATAGTTTCTCTTAACTACTAAAATTAATTCAAAAATGCTAAATAAGCTAGTATACGCTTAAAAAAAGACACACGTTTTATAATTTATAGCTACCTAAGACTTTTAGAATTTACAATTATTGACAATTAACTGCAAACACAAAATGTATAATAAAATAAAATTTTGTTCTGTTACTCTTTTCATATGAGTGGATAAAATTTTATGAATTTTTGTTCTGGTACAGTACTCAGTGAGCCGTTTAAAATGAGGTTCCACTCTACCCTCAATTTAAATGTTTTGTTCTATATCGCCTTCCGTCGTCAGTCGTTGAAACTATGTAATTGTAAGTACAAATTTTACTTCAATTTTATATTAATAATCCAAAACTGAAACCTCTCTATTAAACCGATCATGAGTTAGCAAAGGGTAGGGCGGGAACACTCCAGAGCCGCACTGTATAAACAACACATACATACATTTACAGATGATTGACAAAGGAACTGCATTGTTAAAAAACGTATTTATATCTGCCTTTCAAAAACTGTTAAAGAAGATATTCTTTGTCCTTTTTCTTGCCATTTGCAATATTATTATAAATTTTCACACTCACATATATGAGACTATTATTGGTAAGAGTTAAGCATATGGCTTGACTGATGGATTTCGGAATTTCTTACAAGTTATTCGCCGTAACAATGAAGTTTTTATTTTTATGTGTACACATAACGGTTTTAAAAATGTCTACACCGTGCCCAAAGTTAAAGTGCATCATTGTTAACTTCCTTATTATTGGACCTATGCAGTTAAAATTAACAAATTAATGATATTTTTTATTCTGATTGAGATAGTGAAAACAGAAAAAACAATTGTGTAATGAATATTTGGTTAGCGAAATATTCCCGAAAACACATTGTTTTATTGGGATACCTATATGAATAAAAGATTATTATTACATTACTATGACAAATCTAAGAATACGCAAATAAAAGTGCTTTCTGATAATTGTTAAAATAATATACATATATAGCATAACATTTAAGAAAAGCCAAGAAAGGCTTTCTTTCTAAACCAGGAAACGGAAGTAATTATACTTGATACAACTAAACGAACATACTTTATTACTGTTTATATATTTGTACAGTTTTAGATGAATTAAAAATGTCATTAAATTATGTGTGTTGTTAATTATTATGGCTACCTATTAAATAGTTATGACATTATATAGCTCAAGAGTTTTTTACTCGCTTATTTTCCAGTTTACAATAATGATATATTAATAATTTTTGTACAAAATATCGTTTTCTTTAAAAATACAGTGAAACTGGCTCAAAGCGGAATCGTATGGGACAAATGCAACAATTCAATTTGAATAAGTTTCCGCCTTATACAATATAATAATAATAATAATAATAATAATAATAATAATAATAATAATCATCATCATCGAAAAAAGAACAGTGGGACAAGATATGTGAAGACCTGAACAGAGACGTCTGGGGTGACGGCTATAAAATAGCAATCAAAGGTATCAAAAATATTGTTCCGTACGATATACCGGACAGAGAGAAAATGGAAGCTGTTAAAAAACTGTTTTCATTCTCAGAAAGAGAGATACGTAATTACAGGAAAAGGGCGGATACAGTTCCAACATTCACGGCTACAGAGTTAAAAAAGACTGTTGCTACCATGAAAACAGGGAAAGTTCCAGGTTTAGATGGAATTCCGGTGGAAGCAGTAAAGGAAGTCGAGAGGTCAAATGGTGGCTGGCTCCTGGAAGTGATGAATCATTTGTTAAAGTCGCAAATATTTCCAAGTGAATGGAAGGCTGTTAAAGTGGTACTGATCCCGAAGGAAAGTAAACCGGGGCAGCCGAAAGCATATAGACCGATCTGCCTACTAAGTACCTTGAGTAAATTATACGAGGCGATGATACGTCAGAGACTGGACGAAGAGATTGACAGAAAGGGGGTCTCGCAAAAAACCAATTTGGCTTCAGGAAAGGACGATCGACCTCTGAATTTAATCAAATCAAGAACATAACAGAGAAAAATGGTATGAAATGGAATGCACTGATTACACTGGATGTACAAAATGCTTTTAATACAGCCAGTTGGAATATAATATTAGATAAACTCGAGGAGAGGAAAATATCGACCTATCTGATAAATATAATAGATGACTACCTGAAGGATAGAACCATCCAGGTAAACAGGGAGCACGTACTCAACATCCAAGCAGGGGTCCCGCAGAGATCTGTTCTGGGACCCACGTTATGGAATATCCTGTATAACGACGTACTAGAAATTTCACTCCAGGGGCGCGCCAAAAGTGTAGCATTTGCTGATGACCTGGCGCTATTAGTAACGGCGGACGGCAAGGAAGATCTCATGAGAATCACCAACGAAAACCTGAAGCGGATAAGTGCATGGATGGAAGAAAACCACTTAAAGCTGGCACCGGAAAAAACGGAAGCACTTATAATAACGAAGAGACGGAAAAGAGAAGGCTTACACTTCAGGATCAATAATGTTGATATATGGCCGAAGAGCAACATTAAATATCTGGGAATCTTCTTTGACACCACAAGTAGTTTCAGAGAACACCTCAGAAAGGTTACAGAGAAGGCGGAGGATAGAATCTCGAAAATTATGAAACTGATGCCAAACATTGGAGGACCGATGAGTAGTAAAAGAGCAATGCTCGCGGCAGTAGTCCATTCAATACTGCTGTATGGAGCGCCAGTATGGGAGCAAGCGTTAAGTGTTCGTAGAAACTGTATGTTACTACAAAAAGTCCAGCGCAAAATTTTAATTAGAGTTGCAGCGGCCTATAAATCCGCACCTACTACAGCTCTCCAAGTAATTACCGGTATTCCGCCGATAGACCTGATGGCTCAGGAAAGGAGATTTATCTATGAGTGGAAGGGCGAAGAAACCACTAGCAGCGCGAAAGCTAGGACTCTGCATCTTTGGCAGGAAAGATGGAAGGAGAACACAATTACAGGGCAATGGACAAAGTACTTAATACCAGAACTGAAGCCTTGGATTGAGTGTAAGCACAAAAATATTGATTACTACCTCACGCAAATCTTGACCGGACATGGGGTATTCAGAACATACGCTAAGCGAATAGGCAAAGCAGTAAGTGAGGGGTGCATGTACTGTGGGAACATAGACACTGTTGAGCACACTATCTTTCACTGTAAACGTTGGGAGGAGATAATAAAGGCAACTAGTAAGAAAATAGGGAAGAACATATCACCAGGCAACCTTATTCCTACTATGATGGAATCCAAAGACCACTGGAGGACGATTCAGCTCATGATTAAGACAATAATGAGAACTAAAGAAGAGGATGAACGCAAAGAGCAGTCAAACGACAGAGATGTTTAAGGTATGAGGAAGAACTACTCGGCGACTTTGTGAAGTAGATGTCTATTAAAGATGGTTCCATAAAGTATGCCAGGTGTTTTAGAGGTGAAGGGGAACCAAGAGCTATACTATTGGGACTCCCACACTTCCATGTTGCGAGATAGCATGCACATGGAGTCTATAAAGGATTTTTCCACTGGCAAAAAAAAAAATAATAATAATAATAATAATAATAATAACGTATATTTAATGTCCAACAGGCCAAATTGACCCAATTTAAGGACACAAAAAGAGAAAAAATACAAAAACAAAGCGCTGTGTATACACAATACATGATCATAATATAATATATGAATAAGTGTATCCTAAAGAAAAAATCAAATAAAATAAAACTGTAAACTCGAACATAAATGACAAACAACCAGAAAGTAATAATCGATGTTAAAAAAATTATTTAATGAAAAATATCCGCGGCGTTTCCAATTTTCGTCATGATGGTTGCCGGTGCCCGTTTTAATACATTTGTCCTCGCCAATGGGAGTCTAAAATTAGTTTCTAACCGGGTGACCACACGTGGCACATGAAGTGTAATTCTCTCCAACAGAAATAAGCAATCAATTTTGTTGTTCAGTAACTTCTTTAACGTTCGCTCAAAAGTGCATCTCTTCTTGTTGATAGAGAATCCATATTATGACGTTCTAATAGATGAATTTGTGAAATTCCTCTTTCAGGATAGGTACCATCTTGTCTAAAGCTAAGGAATTTCAAGAATTTACGGTGAACACGGTCCGGTTGTATAGCATCACAGGCATATAGTGGGTACCAAACTAAATCAGCGTACTCTAACTTGCTGAGAACGTATGCGTTGTATAAGCTCTTAATGAGATCGATGTCTGTGAAATAGCGAGAAACACGCATTAGAAATCCCAGTGACCGCAAAGCACTCGCACATTGCGTCTGTATGTGGAGCTTAAAGGTTATCGAATACTATCCCCAAATCCCTAAGATCTGATTTCCTCAGGAGAGGAGTGCCATTCATCAAGTAGTTGGATGTGATAGGGAAAATCGATCGTGTATAGGAAGTGATAGAGCACTTATCTACGTTTAAATGGAGTTTGTGAGTGTCACACCATTCAATAAACATATCTAAATTTTCTTGTAACTTATATACATCATCATCCGATCTAATTGCAGCGTACAGTTTGATGTCATCCGCATATGCTAGTACTGGACAGTTTAAAGTATGCAGTAATCCGTCAATGAAGATATTAAATAACAGACGACCAAGATTTGAGCCTTGTGGTACTCCGGAACTAAGTGTAAATTCATCAGAATGGTATCCATTATAATGTACATAACATCGACGATTACAAAGATAAGATTTTATAAGTTTGGCAGTTGCTGGTGAGAAACCAAAAGATATAAACTTAGTGAGCAGCAATCCGTGATCAATGGTGTCAAATGCCTTTGATAGGTCTGTGTAGATAACGTCAACTTGACGACGAGTGTCCATAATTTCACTGATGAACTGTGTGATGCAGGTTAAGTTAGTGAGTGTTGATCGACCCGACATGAATCCGTGTTGATGTTCTGATAAGAGAGGACGAATACTATGATATATAGACGAATACAAAATTTTTTCATAGACCTTTCCAAAGTTGCATAGGATAGATATAGGACGATAATTATTTATCAGAGCGGAGTCTCCCCTTTTTGTGTACGGGACATATTTTGGTTTTTTCCAGCGGGATGGATAGGTGCTTGTCTTAATAGATAGATTTATAATAAATGTAAGTGGTCTAGCAAGAACGTATCTACAGTCTTTAACCAAAAACTGGGAATCCGGCCGTCTCCCGCAGTGTGTTTGTTGGCTAATCCATTCATTACACGAATAATGTCTTCTTCACTTGTAGGTAGGATCTTGTGGGGGAGATTGTAAGAGAAGTTGTCTTCAATTTGAGGTGTGTTGGTTGGTACTCCGTTATCAGAGAAGGCGGTAGCGAAAGCGTTCATAATGTCACTAGGATTTGAGTGTTCTATATGCTCGCTGTCAAGTAGAGTAGGGGGAATTCTACTGGATCTTTTAATTGTATTTAGAAATTTACAAATGCTAGTTGGATTATCCTTCACGTTTTGTTGCATTTGGATTACGTACTGGATGTAAGCAATTTTTGTATCTTTTTTTGTTATATTACGAAGTCGTTTAAATTCATTGTAATGCATCAAATTTTTAGTTTTAGACCATCTTTTATGATAGTAATTTTTCAGTTTCAGATTTTGTTTAATTGTGTTGGTGAACCATGGCGGATAACTCTGATTAGTAACACGTTTATGAGGGATATATAAGTCAAAGATCAAGTATAATGCTTTGTAAAATGCAACCAAAGCAGAGTCAACATCAGTATAGTTTTCTACAAAAGTCCAATCATATTTCAATAGCTCATCATATAGAGATAAGTAATCTGCTCTTCTAAAGTTATAAGCAATGTTGTCAGCACATGGAAACATAGGGGCCTGTGTTACGGCATCAAATTCAAATGTTGTGCTGAGTGCAGGATGGTGTGAATCCTCCGGAACCAAGGGGGAGTCATAGTGATGGATATTAAAGTTATAATTTATATTAGAAAAAAATAAATCTAGTAGTCTGTTCTCAGTATTAATCACTGAGTTGTATTGCTTGACATTCAGTATTTGCAAAAAATTTTTGAAAATAATAGATTTGCTACATCGAGCATTTGTTGAAGAAAATCGTTAATGTACAGTAACAGACCTATTATTTACATATATACTAGTCTTTTATTATGAATATGGTACTACTACTATACAATCATAATAAAATATGTATGCTGTAATTCATAAACTTTTATATAACTCCAGATATAAATATGTATGTATATGTATATATAAAATACATAAGATACATGTCATGATACGTATTACTTCCACATATGTATCTAACAGCGATAGCTGTTTTGTTTTTTTGTCTGTAACATATCCTTTTCAATACATTCCTTAGCACTATACAATATATTTACAAATTCTATCATATTTGAATGAGCCCCATAGTAAATAATTGAAGATTGTATTGCATCCAAGTGGGTGGTTGTTGTTGGCTCTACAGATACTTCAATTTCTTGTGTTCCATTTTCCTTGTCTTCTTCTTCCTCTTTGTTCTGTGTCTAGAAAATCAGCTGCAAAGTTTAGCACGTAATGAGTTGCTAGTCCCTCATCCATCCTGATGTATTGCTCAGCATTATAACACGAATTGTTTTCTTGATTGAGCAAAGAAATTTGTGCAACGTTTTCTTGCGCCTCTTCAAAAATATAGGATTCGTTGTTTTCCATTTGAGTAAAATGCTGCTTTTGCGAAACACTTTACTACAGTGTCTGATTTCAGTAAATTTACAGATTTGGATATCTAGTTTACGGCATCCAAAACACTCACTGACTTTGTCAGGTGGTGGGAGCTCTTCGCTGTACTCAAATTAACCATTAGAGATTGCATTAATAGGCGCCTGTAATTAGTTTTCATGGTGTAAATGATCCCTGATCCATTGGTTGAGTAATACCAGTAGTATTAGGTAAAAACCACGCAAGAGTTACGTTTGACAAGTGAGTTTTGGATGGTAGAGTAACATGTTCCTGTTTTGGTTCTTCATTGTATTATTAAATAAATTTAACCATGCACTTGTCATCCAAGATTTCCTATTACTGCGCCAAATTATCGGTAGTTTACTTAAATCTAATTTTTTTAAACAGCGCGGTTTACAAGCGTTGTATTGTCAGCCTGTTTTTAGCCATTTTTCCTCCATTACAATTTTCACCACGTAATGCTAATCACTTGGATGGTAAAAAATAGACCTGTTTCGTCACCATTAAAAATGTTTTCTGGACTATAATTACTAATCAATATGTGTTGCCTCCAATTCTTCATAGTGTAAATTAGCTGGTCGAAACGAAACATTTTGTCGCAAATAATTGCTGTTTACCAGTGTGCCAAGTATATCTCTTCGACTATCGTTATATAAGGTGCTTCCTTAAAATATTTTTGTATAGATATTGGTCTAGTGTTTTTTTATTGGTTCTAACTATCTATATTAAAGTTTTCATAATATCTTAAGTTGTTTCTAAGGTTGTTATATCCCACAACATACAAAGTATTTTGCTTCTACAAATAATACTATACACAAATGCAAATCTAACGAACACAAATAAGAAGAAAGCGGCAAGATCACATGCACTCACATAAAATTATATATACGCGATGTGTATTAAACATTACGCGGCCGGGATTTCAGTTTGCTGATCGCGAATTTTTTTGCATAAACTGTTCACGAAGTTCACGTCAACAGAACACCCGGTAACATTGCCACATTTATAATTCTTGTCTGCCGGATGCGTGCGAACCGTCGTTTGACGGATGTGCCACGATTGAACGTCTTCCAATCAGAAATCTTCCATCTGCCGTTAGCCGCGTGTATACGTATGGATTTACGTGTACATATCTCCGCACAAGTATGTGATTTAATAACCAATTATAATAGATGCGAGGTATCTCCGAAACGATGTTTATCTACTGTCAAAAGTCGAAAATCGAACTTGACGGTTACGATACGCATCGATATTGTCAATAGATATTAATTTCTCGGCGATTAAATTAAATTAACTCTAGTATGCGGTTTGATATGATCAGACAATAAAAGGAAACGTAAACAATATCTGAAAATTAGAAATTTGAATAACATGTGCACATGTGATAAACAAAAAAAATTGTTAGCACAAAATTTGGTATAAATTTCTTAAATAATAACAACAAATTTTATTCGTTTTAATCACCAGAAATAAAATATACACTTTAGCTTAAGTACTTCTCAAATCTAACTTCAAATCTGTTAATACTAATTTGCCTACACATAATCATTTTACATATCAAACAGTAATGAATTTGTCTTCTATGAGTCGAATAACAATATTATTTTAATAATGCTTATTAATTTCAATAAATACATACTTACTTTTGGTCTTGATTTTGTTACTTTTATATATATACCATGCGTGCATGTTTTCTTTTATCTGTAGTGGGTACTAATTACTAGGTAGTTTTGCTGTGTAATTTGTGTGTGTTAAATGTGTTTAACAATTTTGTTACAGGACTATATTTCGTCGTTAATCACTTTATTCCCAGCAGCGAATAATAGATTGATTAGGATACAATTCTCCAAGAGAAATGTCATCGTAAATCATTATTTACAATACTCCGAATGAAAGTTAATAGCGGGTAGCATCAAGACAAGTACGTGAGACGTTATAGGAGATACAAATCAGGGTGAAATTCAAGATTAGAACCATATTTTCAAATTCACCACAGCTACTAGAAGCACTCTCACAATAAAAAGAGGCTCTAGAGCCTCCGTTCCGAGCCTAACGTTTTACACACATAAGAAAAAGGTTTCTATGTCTTCTTTAATTGTAGAAATTTATATGATTAAAAGAAAATATTTAAATAGATATTTATCATCTTTCATTCTTAAATGTAAAATGTATATCAAACTAAAACTAGAACATGTTTATGAAATTTCAACACATAATCCACAGCATATTACCGCCCTTTTAGCTTTTTTGTGGTAAGTGCAACCGTAATGCAGTATTGCTTGTCAAAACTACCGCTATAGCTCTTGCTACGTAATCTAATGTGTGTGAGAGTTATTATTTTGTAGTGGCAATAATTGTGTAGTACGTACCCATTAACATAAAAATAGTTTTGTAGATTTTTGGTATTATATTAACACTGTAAGCGATAACTACCAAAGTATCACTCAGAGTACCTATAGATATATTCTATACTCTGCAGCAAAATCTTCCGTAGAATATGGCTTTCATAACTTGTATAGCTTCATAGCTTGTATAGCTTTATAACTTGTATAGCTTCATAGCTTTATGGCCATTAACTTTAACTACAAAATTCTTGCTTTTATATTTTAACTGCTGATTAACTGCTTTTGTAGCCCAAAAGAAAATGTGTTTTATTTACCCCAGTTAAATGATAGTATTATTCACAATAATTATCGAGGGTTGATCATCAGTTGATTTGAAGTTTTGCTTTGTATTCAAAACGCTGGGAAGACGATTCAATAAAAAGTAATAATGACTGAAATAACTGAGTCTGAACGAAGCCAGAACCCTAAAATGGCCTACAGACGATACGATCGGTTGTACGACTACAAGTACTACAAGCTGAAAATAAAAACGTAAAGACAAGGCAGTCGCTGTTTTCTCTCCACACGTGGATCGTCGAACCAACTACGATATTACAACAGATTGTACAGCCGATCGTTTGGTCTGTAGGCCTCTTTAAACCTACGAATCAACTTACCCCTTAAAGCGCGATTCTGCACAATACATACCCGATGTACAGTAAACGAAGGGCTTCAATATACAACTTCCAGTTTTATTGCAGCTTAAAAACAAGCAAAGTAGAGTATTTCTAATATATTAATATCACAATATTTAACTAAGTCTTCCTAGCTAAATACAGTTTAGCTAATCCGCTACACAAACACTTCAAATTTTTATTCCACGACAGAGCTGAATCGACTTTTAATCTCAACAAAAACCACTGCATTGCATCTCCAAATTCTATTTCTGTTATAGTGTATTTTAACATTAAATAACACTACAACAGTTTTCAATATTGATTGATAACTTTGTTCCACGTAATACATAATAAATGTTCATAGACTTTAGTCATTCTTAACACTCCAACCCATTGTCAATATATTGGTGTTGTCAGAGTAACTACTTTCTGAAGACTACAAATTAGCTCGCTTATATAAATTAAAGTTGACTGCAAAACCAAACCTTGGGAAATTCAAAAAAAAATCTAATCACTTAAAGTTTGCTGTACTTTCTCAGAAACAAATATGTTGATAATTTTTAATATCTATAATAGTAGGAATAATTGCTACTATTGTATCAAATATTATCACCATGCTCTTGATTCTGGTCTTACAATATTGGAATACAAATCGGAAACTTTCTTATACTTGTTGGAAATAATGTTAATAATATTAAGTAAATTTTTCCACAAGTCTTAAATGCACTGTTTTAAAATAAATTGCTATAAATTTAACTATAATACATAGTTGGAAAAGACGTGATAAGCACACCCTGTATAATCTGAACACGTAAAGATACCCGCATAATTTCAGCGGTGACCACAGCACGCTAGGACCGCGCCCTTGTTGGATTTGTTTGGCCAGCAGGAAGGGAAGGCACACTCAGTTTGCCTGTCATAGCTCTTGTTTTCCAGAAACACCCTCACCCCATATATTTTTTTAAACTATTGTCTTTATCATTTAGTACTCATAAAACAGTTACTTATATATTTGTCTTAACTTTTTTTTGATATGTCCTATAGTTTTGGAGATATTAAAGCAAATAGCGGAAGGTAGCGTTGGCTCTTGGTCGCCCCCATCCCCGAAAACGAGTGATTTAGCATCTATGAAAGCTACCGTTGTTCTTACACTGCATCAGTCTACAAACCCACCAAATTTCATTTAAATCGGTCACCACCACTTGCCTGTGTTTCCTTGTTAGTCCGACAGTCATATTCACATCTTAAAGAAACTACATAACAGCGTAGACAGCAAAACATAAACCATCGACTACAATTCAAAACCTAGAATTCCTTCTGTGATTTCTATGTGCAAAATAACAGTCTAATACTCCAATCTTTTTAACTAACAATATTATTTGTACATAGACTAGATCAGCATTCCAGAAATTTAATTGTTCTAAAAAAGCGTTAGATTATATCTTTAATACAAATTCGTAAACTATTATCGGAATCGCTCAAACAAATTACATGAATAAATTATGTATATGTATTTAGACATACAAATAAGATTCCTTGTATATGAACAGGTATACACGTTTCTCCCATACTTCTTACACACTCCTATCCATGCACTACTCAACATTATAGTGATTTACAATAATTTTTCTGTCGAACAAGTACGTCACGGAAGACGCAGTACCGCTCTCAACGCTAATAACAATAATGCTGGGTAATTTCAACCAATAATTTTCTAATTGTGTTTTCGTAGTTCCCATATTTACATACTAATTATTCATTCAAGTCCATACATCACCTACAACCTATAAGAATATAATTTGGCGGTGGTGTAATCAAGCGCTTTTTCTGTCTCGTTTGATTCTAAGGGGTTATTACATGGGAAATGTGTAGCAATGATGACGGTGAGAGCTGCAGTGACTCGATGAACGCTGGTAAGTAATAAATAATCGTATTTGTTAAAGGCGGACGTGAGCGTTAAATTAATACCTTCAGTGATTTACACAGCCTTACTGATTGCTAATTGAATAAAAACGAAAATGAATAACAAATAAAATGTGTTCTTTAGCGAAAAAGTATATATTTTAAGAAACTGTTTAGATGTTTCATTTATAAACAGTTAACAGTAAATTTACGTAATATTACTAATGTAAAATGTGTTTAGAAAGTGTTTCAATTAGTTCTATTTCGAATATTATCTAAGTGATTACATTATCTAAATAATGCATAGATTACCGTTAAATGGTCGTTAATAAAAATTGAAAAATCACTATCAAACTTTCCTTGGTTTCGTCGCGTTGTTTATTCCCTTCAAATTGGTTTCTGCAGATTATACACAAGAACTTCTTACCAAAACGCTCACCTTGAAATTAGGTTGACATGGAAAAACATGTTACATTCAAAATAGGTTTGTGCTCCCGATGCTTTTTTGGTACACACAATATAAATGAGACATTTTTCTGCAACATTTTCCTTTCTGATGAATCTTTTAATTTTTCAAGATCTGTTTTTTGAATCTACTGGTTTGTCAAGGTTTTCTTCATTAATCTTCATTCGAAGAATATTTTTCAGTCTCACTTTTGCAGAACAACGGAACATGGCTTCATAAGGACTTCTTTTTATATCCAGAATGATAAGCACTATACACAGTAAAATGTACATAACGCTTTTCACTCATACTATTAACCATCCAAATAATGAATATATTTTCGATATCTTGATTAGCCTGTTCTACACTGTCCTAGTTTTGACAGCGTGTAACCCAGTTACTTTTTAATTTTAGCCTCATTTTTCTTAAGGTGTCCAATATTTGATTACAGAATTAACACTCATTATCTGGCGCGCCCACCAAACAAAATGCATATTCAAACCTACAAAATTGGGTACATGGTCTTGACACACCACGAGAAGTTTAAACTGTCTATCATGTTTAGTCATGTATCAGGCAGTCAATGAGACCAACTCGACATCAACTATTACAATGGGATAGTAGCATTAATTTTACAAAAATTCCTTTTTTGTCACCTTTCCGCTAAGATTCACGCAAATTTAAAACTATTTCTATTAATATATCTATACTATGGACCGCAAAGACTTATCTTTTAATCCGAGATATATTTGCACTTGTAGGTCAAATCAAACAGGAGTTAATTAATAATTAATTTATTATGTTTTCGTTAGAAAATAGAAATTGCCATTTATATCTATGTGTCAAATATCTTTTTACGTGTGGTGGGCGCTAGTTGCATGGCACCCATTGCTGTGTAGTTTGTGTGCGTGTAATTATGTTAAAATGGCCTTGTTACAGCACTATATCGCCATTTATAATGTCGCTCTTTTAATCACTTTGCTCCCAACAGCGAATGGTAGGACGATTGAAATCCAATTCTCCGAGAAAAATAACACCTTATTCTCGGAGAATTGCACTACGGCTTCAAGCGTTTTGTTACAATTATAAGCAGCCACCTAACGACTGCGAGTATCGACCCATTAAAAATAAAGATAATCAAAATGCTATACAGGACAAACTAAACAATATTTAAATAAAATACTTTATAATCTCCAGTATACTGTTACACACTGTTTCTTGCTTTTGTTTTTCCGTAGTCCTTGAACAGAATTGTTAAAGCTTGACAAGAAATATCCGGATACCTCACTTCATTTTTATTATTATAATTATATTAAATTAACATGCTTTAATATTGTTCGAAAATCTAAACATTATTCGATATATGAATGATGAAACCATAACAATTTATGTTGTTGAATAAATTGGTATTTAACCCTTCAGTAGTCGCATTTGGTCTCACAGACCGACATGTACGAATTTAGCACATAATTTTTAACAGAGGGGATGCACAAACTCCACGCGACTGCTACCTTCTCACCACAGCTAGTATCATTGTAGACTATTATGGTTAGTCTATGTATTGTGTCTATGTATTCTAATTTAGAGTAAACTGACCTTTTGGTGTGAGAGATCGGTACTAAATATTTCTAGAAAGACAAGTTTCAGTCATATTTACTTTTTTCTGTTAATGTTAATGTATACTTACTAAATAGATGGGAGACTATAAAAGGGAGCAAACGCTGGCAGAAAAACTAAGAAGAGGTGCTAGTCGAAATGGATGCTGAAAATAACGAGCAGGAAGTGTCAGACGATCAAGTATCAGAGCATGAAATTGATTTGGTGGAAACAAAAAGTAGTAATACTGACGCAGATCAAGAAATATCCGATCGGGAAACAGAAACTAAAACTGATATAGGTAGCAATAAAGTTTTTTATACGGGAAAGGATCTTATGAGTAAATGGAAAAAACATACACCGAACGAAAACACAAGGCTACTACAACGAAATATACTGCGCCAGTGATTACCAACAGTACGTGCAGTAACAAAAGATCTAAAATGTCCTCTAGACTCTAGACATAATATGATTTTGTCTCAATAACCATATGATAAATCTGATTGTTTTATATACAAATCATCACATTGATATCTCAGAATTTTAGTCGTAATAGGGACTGCATGCCAAAAAACAAAACGGAAATACAAGCATTGATAGGATTACTATATTACTGTATTACATTTTCAAATCGAGTCATCTAAATGCAGAAGACTTATTCAAAACAGACGGATCCGGAATTGAGATTTTTAGACTTACAATGTCATTGAAACGTTTCAGACTCCTCCTAAGTTCTTTGTGGTTTGATGATAAAACAACTAGAAACGAAAGGAAAGTAATAGATAAACTAGCTCCGATTAGAGACTTTTTTGAATTATTTATCACTAACTTCCAAACCTAGCAAGTATGGGATAAAAATATTTGCTCTCCCAGATGCGAAATTGTTTTATACCATGAATATGGAGATCTATGTGGGATTGCAACCTAAGCGACCTTACTGCGTGAGCAATTGTAGATATAGTTATGCGCCTCTGTGGACCTATTTATTACTCTAATAGAAATATAACCGTGGACAACTTATTATTCTATCTCTACCGCTATACACAATTGACAAATGGGTTAAATTTAGTATTCAAAATATTTCCTCCACATGAACAAACAGTTTTATGATAAAGGTTCGATAAGTTTTTCACAACCTTGTCAAGTCAGCAGATTATAACATTCAAGTATCCAATAGTCTTGAGAAGATTTTTTTAAGTTTTTATTCGTTTCACATTCAATAATATTTTTCGTTTGATAACAAAACACTGTTGAATTGTGGATCTTTAGTGCGTTGAATTTTTTACCTTTCATATTATCTAGCAACATGGCCTACAACATAGTGGATTGCAGACTATATTGCAATTTATTTTTGTATAATTTCTCTACTAGAAACCCAAAACCTCGTCGGGTGTTACTCAAATTATGTACAATTATTTTCATATTAAGTAATTGCGTTTTATTCAGTTTGTATAATTATTCAATTCTATTTGTTTTCGTATATTTTGTCCTCTAATGTGATTTTAAATGGAATGGAATAAGCTTTAACCCCCAGTATTGTTAATACTAAAATTTTCATACACTAACCCACAATTTACCCATTCTGCCATTTCTTTACCCATATTGCAAAAATTCTTCAAGAAGAATATCGTTCATTACAAACAATTTAACCTGTAGCAACAAGTTTTACTTATAATATGAAGATTTTATCGGCTATTTTCAGAGTTTCTAATACTGCATGGATATAAACAATCATGTTAAATACTGATAATAATGAGCTATTATTAATATGCATCGAAAAAGGAAAATACCTTTCCTACTTAAATAATTATTTGTATAAAGAAGGAATATTAAAATATCCTTTTTAAATATATATTTAAAATAATATACCTATGTGAATTAGGTCTAGCATTTTTTCTCTAAGTATAATTGACACCGGTATCAAAATTATTTTCTTCTTAGTCTATTTTAAATAATATTTGTATATTTGTTCATTTCCGACAAGTTGAAGTTCTAATTAAAAGAAACAGTTTCTCTAGCCAATCTACATCAGAAAAATTAGAGACGTGCTAGTGTTCTATTAAAAAAAATGTGTGTACAAAATTATAAATCAATCAATCAGTTAATTAAAGTAAGTCAAATGAAATAAATTGTATTCGGGAATTGTGGGCGATATGACATTACACGAAAACGATACCTGAAATATAATTAAACTATCTCGTTGCTGAAGCTAGACACACCATGCCTCAACAACAACATCTGATTTCAGATATTGATATGCTACTAACAGAAGTTAAAAATCATAATACAGGCAGCCGATATTAAACAGCTTCCACACCATGCAACAAAAAAGACAATTTATTACTAAAAAAACTTTATATTAATTTTTAACTGACATTGACGAGAAGTGTATATACGGAAACGCCGTTAACGTTTAATCATGGAAGATTCACGAGACATCACCTAGTTAAATTATATTTGAGGAACATTCAAATTTGTGGCCATTACAATGAAAGAAGTAACATAAATCATACAATTTTGACTGACAACCAGGAACAAAACAGCAAGTTTTAAATCAATTCATTAACATTATGCTCATGCCACTCATCTTAATTACACACATACATATACATAGTTAGGTCATATGGTATAAAGTAAAATCCGTAAAATCTGTCCGTAAAAAATGTTATTTTAGTTGTAGATACTACTTTTCTCGAGAATATTTTCCGATTTTATTTATGATCTCATCAACAGTTTAGTTGATGGTGTTCCAGAGATCTGGTCCGTCCTTTAGAGAATCAAGTTTCTTACTCTCTCTATCTCCTCAATTTATAGACTTACTTGCAGAACTTCCTGGACGAAGGCTATTTGGAAGCTCATCACAGCGTCATTAAAGATCTTAGTAAAAGTACCAGTTCTAGCTTTCCTACTTATACACTTCTCCCTTTTGGCCATCTCCCTGAATTCGCGCACATATCAGTTGCGCAATGGATTACACATCATTAGCAACAAAAATATCTGAAAAGACGTACTATCGACATCATTTTTCACTACAACCAAGCTAGGAAAGCCTTTGTTAGAAGTTCAGGGCTGAAGACTTGGAACGGTCTAATTGCAATAATAGAACAGGAAAATAATCTGGCGTTCAGCCTACTGCAGGACATGCGAATGAACCCGCAACTAGGTCCTCTCCAAAATCGGATAATCTACCGCTAACCTACACTAGCTTTGGCATCATGACGGTGTGCGAGTAATATGCATATAACATGTTCCTTCAAGTCAGTCATGACTTTTGCTTCTAAATGTTATGTTACATCTAACAATAAGATCTTAAATTGGAAGAAATAAACTTTCAACACGATTGAACTGTTTGTTACACTGTCAGACCACTACCTTGATAAATACTTTTCAATTGAATCTAATCTCACGATTTGATCAGAACATCTCCCACCCTCCCTACCTCCAGATCAGTAGATTCAGTTGTTATCACTTTTTTTTTGCATGGCAGCCAACCTAGTGCCTCTGAGAATTTGAATAAAAATATATGTATGCCCAACCAAGAAAATTTAATTAGAAATACCAGATAGACACATATATGTATATGAAGAATGGTAATAATTAGCTATTCTTGAGATGTTTTTTCCAAAAACTAATAGAAATTGTAGAATACGAGTCTGTAAAATTACCAAAAGAAAATAGTTATTGTATACTTGAAATACTTAAACGATAGTAATAACTAAATTATTTCTTCATGCCAAATGAATAAAAGAAGTTTTATTTTATCTGGTTAAGAATTTCAATTTTAAACGAAGCCCATTAGATATATTGAATAAATATTGTCAGCATAAGGTTAGCAATACGTTTTGTTTTTCTAAAGAAAGCTATTAGGAAACAAGTCTGTTGATTATTCATATGCCATCAATTCATTAAATATATCAATAAATAAAATTGAATTTAGTTTTTAACAATAAACAGACAAATGTACGAAACATGTGCCATAATGGCAGTAGCATTATTCAGTATAACACACTGAATATCGGTACAGTGCAAGTATGCAAATGGTATTATAATATTGATATTAATATCGCCACTGCATTATGCAATTATATCTTTACACGATTTTGAGAATGTCACCTAATATTTTGAGCTTAAAATCAGCATAATAATGCTAATAATTCAATTTGTAGCTTAAATCCAACTTAAAGTCTGTAATGGCGCGTTGCGCGATTTCTCCCATAATTGATGAACAAATTATGCAAGCCATCCGGCTTCCATGGTTTTCCAAATCACCCATTCATAAATAAATCCTGTAAGCGTCAAAGCAAATACGATGTCTGCGAGTAAAAAAATAATAAAATACATAACACTTTTCTACGTTAAGCTTCGTATATAGGATTAAATAATTTGCATAAATTAACCGAACGGCGAGCATTATTTTGAAACGGATATCCTCGCGCGAATAGATAGTAGCCAAGTCACAAATTACATCCAGTTTTGCGCGTTTACTGCTAATTACGCGTTTGCTAGATCGTAAGTTTCTAAATTCGTTTTTACAAAAACTCATTAATTTATCGTATGCAACGATATCGGAAAATTCATAGTCGTCTGTTTGTACTTGGAGAAAGCAAGAAACTGAATATGTAGTAGAAGAACTTATCCGGCAAATTATGCTATCTTACTTAGTGTTTTGTTACGGTTTACTTCTTTTTTTAACTAAAAATTTTACTCCAGTTACATCTTTTGTTTGAATAAAAAGTAACTTCTGCTCTCTAGACAGTTTTCAAAAAATTTGCAAATTTCTTGATCATTATGGACATTTCTAACGATGTAGTAAGAATGTGCTTTTGTAAGCTAATAAATAACATGACATCTGCGCATGACCAAAAACTCTGCTTCCAAATAAAATACTGTATAGATAAGATAAGATAAGCAATTACCCTAACTTCTACAAGAAAGAACTCAACCTTTCACATAATAGAAACGATTTATGAGCACAATGACTTGCATCAAATAGAGTGCAACCACTTCTTATTTTTAGCTCAGTCATTTGAGTCATTTGAAAGGGAGAGCTAGACAGATATGATGTCAGATCTAGAACGAGTAAACATTGAATATATTGATAATTAACAGCGCTTCGCAAGCCACAGAGCTAAGAGCGGCTGACCATAAGTAGAGCAATATTTGAGGTCCCTGGTTCGAATCCTACACAATAGTGTTACTGGTAAATATTTAAGAGTAAAAAATGTAAAGTATATAGTATATTATTTTAAATTGCTTCTAATAGTAATTTCATACTAAATCGAGCAGTAAAGGATAGCATGCATGCATCCAAACAAAGACAGTAGAATATAGTGTAAAATTTCTTATGAAAACAGTGTTAACTTTACCCCTACATATCTATAACATGTAAAAGTAGAATAAATGTGTTTACTCTACGTAGAGAGATGTTTACCTGTGCACTCCGTGTTAATATTTTACTCTAAAAAGAGTGGACCGGCTAGTGTTAATTATTTACACTAAATTTCTAACTGTGTAGAAACACATTTTCACACACAATGTACATACATAGTAAGAGCTGCTGTGCGTAGTGTCAATGAGTAATATAGCTTGCAAAGCTGCTGCATCTACACTTACGGCAAAAAAACTACAGAAAATAAAAAACCAATAACTGATCTTCAATTTTAATCGGTACTTTTGTGTTTAATACAGTTTTCACGATGATAAAATCATAAAAAATTTACAAGTAAAAAGACAAAATAAACACCAATACAAAAGAAAATCCTAATTTACGAGATCCAAGAAGTTTAACATTTGAAATACTTAGGAGCATTAACATGCAACAGGATAACTTAAATTAGGGAATGGATTCCGAAAACATTTAGAAGTAATAAAAAGATACTACTACAAAAATTTTTGGGCAAAACACCAAAGTCTTGAGAACGCATTTGAAAATAAAAATGAATAAGTGAATCAATTTGGAGCACGAAAATATATATTGTGAAGAGACAAAGATAACTAAATAAGAACTTTAACTGGATAGAATCATTATTATCATAATTTACATCGATCAAGATTATAGAGTTATTATTAATAGTATTATTATGTTTGCTATTATAAATAATTTCTACAAATAGTTATTACATAGAATTTCAACTCTGCCAAAATACATCTCGTACAGAATGTTTTACAATGTACGAGCAGAGCACTTGGTTGTTTTCATAAGCTAGTCACGACGGTGGTTTAAAATTCTGGTCTTAGATCTGCTAAATATTTATCACACAATTTATATGAGACCTTATACGATATTAAATTTTAGCAGGGTGGGGTAAAATCTTAAAATCCAGTAAACATACCAACTAAAATATTAACATCGTATTTAGTAAATGTTATATTGTCTCGTCTAAGTGACTCACTTAGATTTTCTGTTTGACATAAGTATGTAATATTGAGTTAATTCAAGTAGGTTGTCTAAATTTTGAGAAAGGGTGTTAACTCTCTGAAACAATGTCGACTCAGGTGAACCAAAGTAACTGTGAAAACCATTGTTAGTGAAGATATAATATATCCAAAAGATTTTTTTACTTCTTTTGAGAAAAAGTGGGGTGTAACATTTTTAGAACATGAATTTTTAAGTTGAAAAGAAGTACTTAGCTGTATACGTAAGGTGTAAAAGAAAAGTTAATGGAACTGCAGCTATTGGCGTTAGAATTAAGAAGACGTGAACCTTTTTTCGTTTCTAGCCTTTCGCTAATTCTTTATTAGCTTCTTCAGAGAACAAACTGGTAATTATAGGACGACAATATCACAAGACAAAAATTAGTCTTCTCATGTTGCCGTTCTATAATTTAAATAAATTTAATTTTTTTTATTTTGCTCCTCAATCTCCCGTATTCATCAATCCAATTAGATTTTAGCTGTTTTGTAAAATATGGTGTGGAAAATAGTTATTTACGAACCAAGTGCGTGAAATCATATTTCGCGAATCAGTGACCAGTTTAAAGCGCGAGCCGAAGGCGAGCGCTTTATGGACACGAATTCGCGAAATGTTTCACGCACGAAGTTTGTACAATATTTTTTGTACGACAACTATAATAATAATAATATACAGGGTGTTTCCTAAGTAATCTAAAATATTATATGGGGCGCTTCGTCACTCAATTTTAAAGACGAAAAGTTCATATAAACATGTGTGATAAGTCTTGTCGTTAATGAGATACAGAGTGTTGAATTGTTTGTAATAAATCAGCTGTGATTGTATTTGAAATTAATTTTCCTGGTGACGCTACTGGTTTTAGAAGTAATACGAAAAACATGCTTATTATAAGTGACGTTTGAAGTAACGTTGACAACTGTGTCAAACCTAAAAACCAACGCAAACAACGAACAATAAATTTTTAATAATACGATCTTTTTGTGTTAAGTTAACAACAATGCCTGTGTTTACTAATGTTGAAATGGCTAATATGCACTTCTTGTATGGATTAGCTAATGGTAATGCCTTAGAGGCTAGACGTATGTATGCCCAGCGTTATCCTAATAATCGTTTACCATGTTCAGATACGTTTACTAAGCTATACATATTCGTTTACAAGAAACTGGAACTTTTGCCAAATCAAGAATATTATTGGACGACCCAGAACTGTGACAACTCCACAATTGGAAAACCAGATTCTTCAAATAATTGATCAACATCCAGAAACGAGTACCAGAAAAATTGCTGATGAACTAAATGTTGGTAACAGAACTGTTTGGAATATTTTAAGAGATAACTTATTGTATCCATATCACGTTCAACGTGTACAACATTTGCTACCTACTGACTATCCGCTTCGCATACAGTATTGCCAATGGATTTTAAATAAAATAGCAAACAATCCCAATTTCGCTGCCGATATTCTGTTTACGGATGAAGCCAACTTTTCAAGACATGGCATTATGAATTTTCATAATGACCACATATGGGCAAATGTAAATCCACATGCCATAATTGTAAAAAGATTTCAACAAACATTTTCGGTCAATGTTTGGCTTGCCATCATCGCAGATTATTTAATAGGAACATTTTTCTTTCCTGCACGGTTGACCGGTGCGACATACCTTCATTTTCTAGAAAATGAACTTCCAGTTCTTTTAGAAGATGTACCTCTTATTATTAGAAGGCGCATGTGGTTCATGCATGACGGAGCTCCTCCACATTTTTCATTGATTGTTCGCGAGTTTTTAAATAACGTTTTTCCAGACCATTGAATCGGACGAGGATCTCCACACCCATGGCTCCCTAGATCATAATTCTCTGGATTTTTGTGTGTGGGGATATTTAAAATCGCTCATTTACACAACCCCGATATTAAACGTACAAGATCTTCAAAATCGTATCATACAAGGCTGTAATCTTATTCGTAACAAACCTGGTATCTTCGAACGTATTCGGCAATCAATTAGACATCGAGCAGATGCTTGCATTTTAGCTGCAGGTGGACATTTTGAACATATCCTCTGAAATATAATATTTTTTCTTTATGTTTAACACATGTTGTTGCTTCTAATAAAATAATAAAACACCCTGTATCTCATTAACGACAAGACTTATCACACATGTTTATATGAACTTTTCGTCTTAAAATTGAGTGACGAAGCGCCCCATATAATATTTTAGATTACTTAGGAAACACCCTGTATATTGTTAAATACGTTATCGTTTATGACTATATTATTAAGGTTAGGGATTTATGATTTTAAAATGTCACTAAATTAATCAAGTTCCAGGAAGTACCAACTTTACTTTTACGCACTCGTGTTTAAAGTGACTTTTTACGCACGCAAATCGAATCGTGAAATGACAGATTTTGATAAGCGAGTACAAAAACTTTTTTATGTCTATATTGTGAACAAATTCTTTAGTTTAGTAGATTGCCTAGTTTAATGTTACTCTAACACACTGATTCTAAGAGTTAGTTTAATTTTCCTAAATGGCATGTAAATCGTTAAAACACGTCATCACTGTAATGTTGAAAAACCAAGTATGGTAGTGGACGTGACGACCAAGGATGAGGAAATTTTTTTCTATAAGTATTGGTTCGAAAATGCTTTCCGAGGTGCAAAGTGTTAAAGTTTCTCAAAAAATATTCGTTTATTAATATCTTTATTGATATATTGAAGATATCAACAAATATCTTATGGATGGACAAAATAGATATATTACAGTTGTTTCAGTAACTCCAGCGACAATCCCATGAAGCAGTTTGATTAGATTTTGGCACAATTTAGCTTTTAAGAAAAAAAATTAAAAACCAAATCCAAAAACCAGCAAAAAAGTTTGCCAATATATTAACAAATTGTAAAAATATCATTAAAATCTGCCCATATGTTTTTAAGATATTAATAAATGAACAATTTCTGTAAGACACTTCAACACTATATATTCGGAAAATTAAACGTTATCGCTTTATCAATTTTACTATTTCTTCATATTTTCATCCAAGCAATTCGACATGAAATGTTCGTGTAATATTAGTGCTTCACGCTATATATTATTTCGAGATGTGATAATATGTACATATCTACAGAAATTACCAAATTGATTGCGTTCCACATCGGTCCAAATAAGTGCAAGATCTTATTATCAGCAACAGTGCTAAACATAGCTTAAACATATACCATATGCATTCCAGAGAAACACTAATTGCAAGCAAAAAATAAATTTCATTTTCTTCCTTACTAATTGGTCCTAATTATGCAAAATTATTTTAATTACTAGTACTAATTGTGTGTCCACTAACATTTAATTGAAAGCACTTGCGCATCACGAGTTAAAGATGCTCGTAGATGTACAGCTTTTTCACGTTGGGATTATCTCCAACATATCTGGCGCGATTCATCTTAAAAGCACACGTTATATCACGAAAAAAATCCAGATCGTAGTATATTTAATACACACACACACAATTATAATATAAATCAAATTAATAAGGATATTTACGACCAAGCATATAACGTATAAATTAACTTGTCCGTGGTATTACATGCATTCTGTAACACCACACATACAGTATTGATACTCATACACCTAACTGTACATACATAATTAATGAATATATGCGGTGATCGTAATTATAGGTTTGAAGGTATATAAAATTTTATTTTTGTATTTGCGCGTTACATTGTGCGAATATACACAATTACACATTACTTCAGTAAAATGAAAATAAATGAGTATGTAAACTTCACACCTCTGGGAATTAATTGAATAGTGTGAGGTTATTTTCTTAAGTCTCATTATGTATATTCCTCCGAGGAAATGATTATCGCTTATAATATTGCCATTTTTATAGCAATGTTATAGCTTAAATTGCAACTTAAACGTTAATAATTGTATGCGATTTCGATCAGATTTTTGTGAAGCTTTTACACTGAAATTTAATTTGAAAAGTTATTACGTTTATTACATAAGCGATATTGATTTTGCAATGAAGTAGTCTGCAGCTGTTGCACTACGAAGTATTGTCAATCACAATACACCAAATTGTAAAAAATATGGATTACCCACCATAAAATTTTAAATAATCTCATTCAAAAGTAATAACTTTTTCGTTTATAGACAAAAATGTTTATCATAAGCACCTACTTCTCTAATTTTTCAATCTACCAGTCTTTTTAACATAATAGTGATTTATATACAGAACGTTTAGAGCGACTGAGGCCAGCTAGAAAAGAGATAGATCTAGAGTGGGGCGGTTGTAAAACATACGGAATTAACGCATTGGCAATATTATTACTATAGTCTCTCAAAATATTGAACTGAGATACTGAGATATTTCTGAAGAAGAAACACCTAAATACTTTTGAAAATTAAACATTTTCAAAAAATTTTCGAAGCAACATTGTGTTGATTTTAAACAAGCTTTCATGAAAACATATTTCTGATCTAGACATCACCTGTGACAGTTCTCTGTATCTATTTAAATATAGTAAAAATAAAAGAAATACGTACGATATTATGGGGTCGTAGAAAAAATAGTGTATGCAACTCACATTTAATGACTGTTAAGACAATCGTATTCATTACAATACTCGGCTACGCCTCGTATTGTAATTTTCATACTAGTGTCTTAATAGCTGTCATTAAATGCTCGTTGTATAATATATTATTTTCGAATAGAACGTCCTGTATATTTCTACATCTTTGAAAAATACACTCTCACAAATACTCTTCTCCCTGAGATATTTTTACTAAGTGGATGTGATCAAAAAGACATTATTTTTTGGACCAATATTAAAATAGAAGCTACATTCGCCACAAGCTTATTAACAAAGTGTGAGTCAAGCTTAAAAGTTTTCAAAATGTTACGTAGAGTGTCCAAGCAGTCGATTCAATATTTGAAATTTAAAATTTTGCTTAATTTTATGTCAGAATTATGAATTATTAAATTTTGTAACTAGAACTTGTGATTTCTACCGAAAAACTAATCAATGTCACCTTAACATAGACAATAATGCATTAAAGTATTTAATTTTTAGGAAATAAATCAACTCAGAGAATACGAACAGTTGACTTTGTTAATGATTGTTGAAATTGAAGAACGAGTTCGTTTAAAAATGTAAGAAATGTCTCAATTTTTTTCTTTGATAATTTTTTGCATTTTATTAATTTTGGTTGATTTTCTGTTAAATTGTAAATACATGATGTGCACGTTAGTGATAGCACGATTACCGAGATAATTATTTGCAAATAACTTTAGTTTTTAGTTTCCGTGGAAGATATAATAACATTTTTGAACATCAAAATCATCAAAAGCTTTTACTTCAATATCAAGCCACGGAAAATGTGGCACATCTATTTGGTAAAAATTACAAAGTAGAGTAAATATCCCAAGAATAAGGCAAGAAAGATTATTACACGTGCAACGACATTTTAAAATCTATATTGATATAATGATTCATTAAACTAATAAACTTTTATTTAATTAGCTTAAAAATTTATACAGACCCGAAAATATTTAGGTGTTACGATACATTTGAATAATGGTGTGTTTTATAAAATGAATCTACACTTCTTAGAAACACACTAGTTTCGTAAAACGCAAGACTAAATTAGGCAATTTTAGTTTGAATCAAGCCGAAAAGAGTATCCATTTCATTAAAAATTTTGCCATAACTATGTTTTCGTACGAGAGAACTTGAAAGGCAAATTTTCGATTTCTTATTGCGGGTTAAATAGAGACTACTTTTTTATTTCGATACAATATAAGGAATTTTACCTAAACAGAAGTGTAATCGAATGACGAAAAATCAGAGAGGGCGTAAGCAAAAAAAAGAAATGTGCCTGATAACAACATAAAAATTAATGTCAGTAGAAAAAAAGTAGAAAAGTACTTTGTACAACGCCAATATAGATATATGATTGTACTATCAATCATAATTTTAATGTTTCAATCTTATAATACGAGAGATAAGCTACAATTATTGAAAATTAAAAAATCTAGTTACCCGTGCATAACAAATTGTTGTTTATTAAATAGTGCATTATTTTATATGTCCATTGCAGTTTAGTTTGTAAAATTCGGTTGAATAGTGTCCCAGAAATAGTCCATAGCATAAGCTTCTGTTATAGGAAAAAAAAGGAATTATAACGAGACAACTCTCAGATAATGATTTACTATGATTTCAAGCAAGACGAGCACATATAAGTGTGATGAAAGTTTAAAATCGGCATTTGGGGATCTCGCACCATCATTGGCTACTGTTTATAGGTGGTAGGAAGAAATTGAACGAGGTTGCAAGTCGGTGGTACACAGAAAAGGAACTGGCCGTCCTTTAACTGCTGTTAACCCCGAAAATATTGCTGCGGTGAAGAAAATGGTGGAAGAGGACAACCGCATCACCTATGCAATATAGAGTCCAATCTGAAGATTGGATCCTCGCAAGTGAGATCAACATTCCACGAACATTTACATTTGAAAAAAGTTGTAACTCGGTTTGTACGCCATCATCTGACAGATTTACAAAAAGCAGAACGTGTTAGAATTTACCAACAAGCTTTAGATATGTTGAATGCTGGAGGCCATCAAATTATTTCTAAAATTGTAACTGGCGATGAAACGTACCTACCGTTTTTTGATGTTCCCACTCGCCGAGAAAGCCGAATCTGGATGAAGATGAGCAAAACCCCTACGATGGTGAAAAAAACAACGAGCAATGAAAAAATTTATGTACGCAGTATTCTTTAGAAGTACGGGTTTGGTGGCCCCAATTAAATTAGATGATCAGAAGACAGTTACCGCGAAGTGGTATATTGAAAATTGTTTGCCTACTGTGTTCAGTACAGTGCCAAGAAAGGAAATCATGTTGCAGCATAATAACGCGTCGTCCCATACAGCAGAGACAACTGTTCAGTATTTAGCGGAAAACAAAATTTGGCGACGTGTGACTTCTGGCTATTTTTGAGCTCAAAAAAATTTGACACGGCAAAGATTCCAGTCAGAAGAAGAGATTGACATAGCCGTTAAGTGTTTTTTTGATAGTATTCCTACAGACAGCTGGTTGAACGCTTTTAAGCTATGGAAGGAGAAAATGGTTAAGTGCATTATTGTAAATGTCAATTACTTTGAAAATATTTAAAATAAAATTTCTAAAAACTTGTATCAATCTTTCTATTCTCAATAATTGTAGGTTGTCCCTCATATCAATATTAAATATATTTACGGAAAAACGGACAAATCTATGAAAATTTAGCAAATATTTCAACGTAATCCACAGGTTTTATTGCTTCAGGTTTGAGAACTACCAGAGACACAATCGTCTGTAGTTTGTCTGTAAAAATGAGAAATATGACATTAATTAACAAGAGACCAGTTGATATCTCCACGTCGCAGAATAATTATGCTTTCGCACTTAGGTAAGTTGAGTGCATGCAGTTTTATACATAGTGTCATGTTGTTGATCCAAAGAAAAGCACTTGTCATTGCCAAATATTGATTGCGGTTGAGTATAAGTGCAACTTCTTACAATGTTTCGAAAAAACTTCACACAGTTTTTAAATAAAGAGAAACCTAACGGATCTCCCAGAAGCTTTCATAACTCCAAATACGACCACTAAAGCAGAAAATACGTCTTTTTACTGACGATGATTTTTAATCTAAAATAGGATCAACTTTCAACTGTGATAATCTGAACATGCTTCCTAAATATGATATCCTGGTTATTTTAGCTTCAAGATCAAGCGTAACAATTGAAAATCTTTTTATAATTAGCTTGCAATTTTCGCAGTAACATAATGTAGGGGGAACCCTACATTATGTTACTGGAGGCAACCCTAGTATTATTGAGAAAAGGAGATAAGCCCTTGGACAACCCGGCGTCCTACCGACCCTTATGCCTTCTGGATGTGGAGGGAAAGTTGTATGAGCAACTAATCTCCATTAAACTTAAAGACGAACTGCACCGAACTGGGGGCCTATCTGACAGACAGTTTGGTTTCAGAGAAGGTCGTCAAACGGTAGATGCGCTCAAAGAAGTTATGAAAATTGCCAGCGAAGCAGCTAACTACACAGCCGCATATCGTAGACTGTGTGCAGTAATAACTCTGGATGTACAGAACGCCTTTAATAGCGCATCGTGGGCGCTGATTCTGGAAGAACTGAGCAAGAGAAGAATCGACAACGACCTACTCTGTGTCATAGCCTCGTACCTGTCAGATAGAAGGATAATGCTCGAAGCGGAAGGAACGACAGAAACTGTAAAAATAACAAGCGGGGTCCCACAGAGATCTGTCCTGGGTCCAACACTATGGAACGTCCTCTACGATGAACTACTCCGAATAGAGTTCTCCGGAAAACTGACACTAATAGGTTTCGCGGATGACATCGCCATGGTCGTAACGGCTAAGAACGAAGAGACACTAATGAACACGGCAAATGCCGGACTGTTGCGTGTAGCAAGATGGATGAAGAGCAAAAAACTTAATCTGGCGCCTCAAAAGACAGAAGCTGTGATACTGGGTAAACAAAGAAAGATAGCGCCAATAACCTTCGACGTCGAGGGCACCACAATAACACCTAGCAGAGCCATAAAATACCTGGGGGTGTGGCTGGACTCTAAGCTAACCTTTGTAGAGCACGTAGACAGAGCTATTATAAAAGCTGAAAAGACAGTAACTGCCCTGTCAAGCATAATGCCGAACCTAAGAGGTGCACGGGCATCAAAAAGGAGGATCTTAGCTAGTGTGGTGCATTCCCAGCTACTATACGGTGCTCCAGCCTGGCATACCGCTGTCGATAGCAAGAGATTAGTCCAAAGACTTTCGCGAGTGCAACGGAAAGTGAATATCCGCGTCTGTAGTGCATATAGAACAATATCGGCCGAGGGAGTGGCAGTTATAGCCGGAATTCCGCCTATCGAACTGCAAGTGAAGGAGCGGGTAGAAGTATACAACGGAACGGCGAGGAATACCGCAAGAGAACACCTTATAGCAAAGTGGCAACAAAAGTGGGACTCTGTGAGATATGGGCGCTGGACCTGGCAACTGATTCCCAACATACAAAGATGGCTGCACAAAAAACAGGGAGAAGTTGACTACTTTCTACTGATGCTTTAGAAAATACCTGTTTGAACCACGGAGAGCAGACTCAAATATATGCACATTTTGCGAAAGTACAGATGACGTAGAGCATACCCTCTTCCTATGTAGAAGGTGGGAGGAAGTAAGAGACGCCTTCCAACGAAGTACTGGGAAAGTTTTTAACGCCAAAAACATGATGGATGGACTCACTGGAACAGAAACATCTTGGAAAAACACCTATGAAGCAATAAGGCAGATAGAAACCAAAGAGAAAGAGAGCAGATAGAAAATGAGACCACCTTTACACTGAAGTAATGCGCGAGCGGTTCCAGTGTGAACGTTGAGACGACAGGGGGGAGAGGTTGTTTTTAGTCAGTAAGAATCTGACATATCTCGCACGCCCACCACCTAAGTGCGGGAATCTCATGCAAGATTTTTTTCCTCTTCCTCACCCAAAAAAAAAAAAAATGTAGGAGGAATAAAACTATTAAAATTTTTGCAATCGTTGCTAGAGAACGCAGTTGCACTCCTTCGTTGTTAATCTCGTTCCTTATATTGTATTTATTCTATTATGAGACATCTACCTATTTACTATTAAATAAGTAAATATCAGTAGGTACTAACATTTTCGGTTTGTTAGATATTCAACTATAATTTACAATGTATCTTCCAAATCTAAGACTAATTCCCACGTCTACGTTTTGATATAAATATAAACGAAGAAATTTCGGTTAAGAAACACCTGACAACAATTCGTGTTTATATTCCTTTTATATTCCTAACTGTACACCAGTCATAACAAATAATGCAGTTTCGGTTCGTCTAAGAAGTCTCTTGACTGTGTCAGTAGCAATTACGCGGCTTCTAATGAAACTGTTATTGCAGAACTCGTAATATAAATTGGAAACTCCTATTAATACTATTTCTGTAGAATTTATCACCTAATTATATCAATGTCAATCGTTGCATTACATTTCAGAAAACATCGATATAGGTAAATGGTTGTCTCCGGCACATGACTTGAATAATATATAAATAAGTATATGAAGCGTTCTAGATCTCAATAAATAAATAACCTTATATTAGTATGGTAAGTAAATATATGTGTTGACACACATATATTTACAAAGCTTTCTATTATATTTACCATTATTTTATTTTACTTCATAAATCTAGTGCACTAGCAACCCAACAATCCGTTAATGTTAAAGGTAATATCTTCTGTAAACTGAGATTTCAAAGAGTGATAAAATTACACAAAATAGCTATACGGCACTAACGTCTGATACACTATCGAATTTAAGAAATGTTACAACCTAGGCGGTTTGTAATAGATAACGTGCCTGTAAAAGGATATAAGTAGAATATCTTTTCAATAGTGAAACAAACACGTATACCCATTCGTTGATAATGCAAGAAAATATTGACGCATCATGTCAAATAAGCTTGTCTTTCAGTTGTTTTGTGCATCATGATATATCATCTTCGGTAAAAATTATTTTGACTACTGACCGAAGATATGAAAAATCAGATTCTGTGTCACCATCGAAGATTGGTAAAGAATTTTGTATAATAATAATAAAGTATTTATTTCAGTTCTTATTTTGAACAATCCAAAAAAATCAAATAATAAATAATAGTAAAAGAAAGAAGAACAAATAAAATATAAATCGCCAGAACAATAAAAATAATAATAGTACTATAATATTTACAATTAGAACTGAAAATCATAGGGAGTTGGTTCAATGTTAGCTAGTAACACTTAATCTTCCACCATCACCCTGAACCTATTCTTAATTAATTAAGAACTAATATTTAAATAGCAGATTGCATACTAAAAAATAAATGGGTATAACATAATTAAAAATAATCAGAAACAAAAGATAGGAAAGCTTGAAGAATTGGCAAATGCTAAATGTAGTGGTATTAACCCAGTCCTTGATTGACGACCATTTCTTTAATGCAAAAGCTGACTGTTTTCCTTTTACTACAAACACCACAATAAATGAAATTAGTAAACGACATTTTGGTTCTTTCTGAACATCATCAGCTCTCTTATTATTTATGGGTGCTATATTGGATATTGGCACTATTAAAAAGAACGTTAACAGTGAGTTTTAATTAACCAAGAATAAATTTTATGGTTAAATAAGGTAGTCAGGAAGTTTCAAACGCGTCATCATCATAATAAGCCAAGTAATGTTTATGTTGACAGTAATTTGAAAAAAAAATCAGCCAAATATTTCACAAAGGGTGAATTAAAGGTGGTTTTGCAAAATTTTTGACAATTTATAGACAACTAATAGTCCATTAACAAAACGGCCCCGGAATTAAATTTTCCGCAGAGTTAAATACAGTGAATTTTCCACGAAATACGTTTAAATCAATGAAAATTCGTATTAACTACAGCTTACTGCCCGGTCATAATTTGAGACGAATGGAGTACTACAATTGGTTAATTCGAAAGTTAGAGAGAAGACTAGTACTTTTTAAAGAAAATCATCTGCTCAGATCAACCAAATTTGACGAATTTATTATAATTAATTGAGAATGAAATATATATTAAGCGACACGAAATGGGACAACATACCTGAACTTTGTACGCATATGCATATCTAAATTTTTGGACAAGAACCCGTTATATGAAATGCTGTATTTATGGTGGCAGGAGGACACAGCACCGACTCATAATCCGACAATTGTAAAGACTTACTTAAACCAAAAGTTCCAACTGCTGCACAAAAGGTGTTACAGTTGCAGGGTTCAAAAATACTTTGAGAAAGACAATGCCCGACCTAAGATTCTGATTCTGTCCGCATTCAAGTTCACCAGAATTCACTTTGCAGGTACAAGAGAATCTAATTAATCGAATTCTAATGCGACATCAACCTGAAAAGAACGTTTGCTTCTTTCGGTTTAGTATAGTTTTGAATATCAATACAAAATGAGTATCCATCTCCGAGTTCAAAAGCTATATTGATCCTCATTCCTTTTCACCATTTACTTAATTTCTTTTTGTATTTGATATTTAGTTTGATGTAGTTTAATGTGAAAGTCACATTAAACTACTTGTTCTTGTTTTTGTTTTTATGAAACACCGAAAACTCCAAAATTATTATTCATGCTGTCGATGTTAGATCGGTATATTATTTAGAGCATTCTAATTAATCCCAAAAAGAAAGTCATTCATCAAAATCAGAATTCAACAATTTACGGATTTACCTACAGAAAGGAATTGATTTCTTGGAACCAAACAAGCAGCAACACGTTTCACTCCAGTTTCCGAATTTGATGCTAATCGAGGTGTTTCATACTTTTTACTGAGTGTCGAGCACTATCAAAACGAGAATACCACCCCTTACAACATTCATACAACATTTTTAGTGTATTTAAACAACTAATATCGTTATTGAAATGAAACCATACAAATTTGATGTTGAATAATTTCTTTCATATCGAAAATCCAAAAATTGTAACGTAGTTGTGAACAAGACGTTCTGACAACTCTACTAATAACGATAGACATTTTCTTATATGTACAGAATCATTCCCATGGCGAATTCATATTAAATTTATAAATTACATTTTAAAGTGCATGCAATTAGGATGTCATACAAATTAAACTTAGATTATCATTAAAAAAAGCAATTATTAGCTTTACGAAAACAAAAGGAAATAAATGAGTAAAGGCGCTTCTTTCTAAATTACCTATTTAAAATTATAGCATAATTACGAAAAATTTTATCTATCTTCATAAACAGAAATTACGTTAACTATGTTATTAAATTTCATAAACTCTTGGACGCGTACGTAACTGGTGGAAAATTCACAATTACAGTAATAATAGAAACATAATTTATGCATTTATTCACCTTTTCACATTATGCATTCTAAAGAACTGCTGAACTGCTATAATCGTGAATGAAAGTGAGGATACTACTTGTAAGAAAACGAATTACGTACATAAGGATGTATTATAATGACAAATATTCTGGACCATAAGATATAATTGAAAACAGCAATGCAAGTAATTATCCAAAAAAGTATGAAGAACACAACTATACATCTTAGACGACATACAGTTATAGATTAAAGTGAACAACTAATTGTAAGGTTTTAGTAAAACATTCTCATAGTTTTAAAGTATCAATAATATTAAGTTATATGAAAAAAATGTTCAACAAACTGTGGCAGATGCTTACGAGGTTTGACCATATAAGTCTTGTATTAATACCAGTAATAAAAAAGAAACAACTGTACTACCGCAAACCAGAACAGTTCATTGAAACAGTGATTCTGTGTTCTCGGCTGTTCTCGGCTTCTCGGGCTGGTGGCTTAGTGGCTTGCACACTTGACTAGCAGTCCGGCAGTACCGGGTTCGAACCCCGGTGCTTCCTTTCTGAGTTTGGTTTTCTGTAGTTTTCCAAATTCCACGGCAAATGCGGAAAGGTAACATCTTAAGTCGGTCTACAGCCGCAGGCGTAATAATAACTCATGGCCAGCCGATGCCCCCTGTAATTGGCGCAAGCTGTTGGGGGATGCTAAGGCATGGATTATTATTATTATTATTATTATTATAGACTGATTATATTTCTGATGAATTGGATTGGAGAGCTAATGTTTAATGTTGACTTTGCTTTTATTAAATTTAGTTCAGACCTTGCTTCGTGTCATTACGTTGGCCAAACAATCAATTTTTTTGAAAATCTGGATTTTGAACTAAAGTTGTCTAGTTTAGTTTGCTTTCCACTAAACACCGTTTCAAGCATTCGAGTACAATGCACCCAACTATTAGTGGAGATACGCTAATAGTAATCATGTGTATACAGAATAGAAATCTTCAGCTGCGATTTTTTTTCTTTATTTGTACTACAGCTTTTGTTCTGTCCTCTTACGTGTGTAAACATTACGTCGCTGTTGATGTTTTTAAGAAATTGTATACTACATTCAACACATCCCCTAATACAACGCGTAAAGTATGAACTTCTGGAGTGAGCAGTAATATATTACTAAGTCAGCAGACAGTCAAAGAAAGTATACTAAGTTCACAAAATCTGTGTGAAAACTCAATTAATGCATATGAACCTTCTAATGTTATGATTCCACTACACAGAATGGCATGTAAATTTCAAATCTTCAGTGCATGTCATTTCCAATTCTATAATTTTTGAAACCGTATTCTGAAACCATAACTACAACATTTACAAGACAGGTAACTCTAAATATACAAACTATTTGGATAACTTTGTACACTTTCAATTCGATTGCAATTATGTATCATGGTGGCTAATTCATTTGTAATATTTTGTTTGACTATACAGACATTTAAGTAGTTCTACACTTTTGATCATTATTGTATATTCGAAAGTTATTTCCTTTGTCATACATTTTATCTCCGTATTTTTAATTTTTAACAATGATATTATGGCGAGCAAATTCCTATAGACTGTTGCGTAATTTAGCAGTTTTCAGACTTGTAACAACTTTTTGTATAATGTAGATTCTAACCAGTGACGATAGTTGGTGGTAATGTGTATAAAATATTTACAATTTGTTTTTAACGCTGATATAAGACATGATACATTGTTCATTACGCGAGCACGTTCTGCCCATTAATAAAACTAATAAAAACGATATCGCTAAATATATTGAATTCCAGCGAACGAATGAAATAGCGTTCGTAAAGCATAAAACATGTAAGATCAACTCTATAAGAAGATTAACAGATAACACAAATGTTACTCTAATTTTGTGGGAATTGTTTGTTTGTTACTCTTTAATTTTCTGCCAACAAGACGCATCCAACATTCTACATACTTTGTCGTAAAAGCTGCCTAAAACAGCTAGATTATATCACTACTATGACGGTTTCAATTTCTTTATTTATTCTCGTACATGCTCTAGCAGAGTTGTAGTAATTATAGTTCATATTATTGTAGCCTAACAATGGATTATATGTTAATTCAACTTACTTACCTATTGATTCAATCCGTTTGCATATTAGAAAAATTTCCACGAAGACGATCCAGGTGTCATCCTCTTCTAAAAAATATTTTCTTGTCTTCACTGTGTATCACTAGCACACTTCTATTACATCATCCTATAATTCCACTTCTTATATATACGAAAACATACGTATTTTAAGAGAAAATGATCTAAACGCTATAACAGTACCACAGTTTATGTCAATAGTTACTACAGCACTGCCCACCCCTACTATTGTGTCATCTTTCGTATACGCTTATCACTAGAAAAACTGTTCGCATCTAACAAAAACTGAATATACAGGTATGTTTTATGCACATAATGTAGAAACTATTACCATACAAATCGGATTTATTTCGTTTTATAAAGCCGACCGGACACACTAAATATTATTATGAAATATTTAATAACAAAAGATATCGGAAGTAAGGATAAAAACATAATGATTTGTTTTTACTAGACATTATTAGGTATCTATATCTAATAAAATATTGCAACAATGATATCACATGCAGATACAACACAACTTACGCAATAAAAAACGTTGCTTTTTACAAACCTATATAAATATATTCTACTCAATACCTACTGACAAATTAACATTATTACATTTAAATACATCAACAAATGCATAAATACTAAATAGTATTACCTAATCTAAATTCTGAAACTTTCATTTATAAGATTGTTATCTCTTTGTTTGAAATTTGTTTGTTTTTTCTTTCGTGTTTACCAGCAGTAGTTGGCCACAATGTTTTTACTCCTCCATTTTTTCCTATCCTGGCCTTCTATCCTGTTCTTCATCCATTTGTCTACGAAAAATCAAGATGGCTATTCAAAAAGAAAATATTAATGCTCATATTGCCACCTAGATTAGATTAGATTAGGAATGCAGTGGCCGAACCTCTTTCACCGCGACCTAATTTTGCCTTCTTAATTAACCCTATCATTTTTAGAGCGGCTCTTTTATGTAGCTGTTAGCTGTGAGGTTCTCTACGCCCATTGTTAGAAACATTGGCCTCGCTAGGCCATCGCAGTGGCACAAAACTATGAACTTGGGTTCCTTTTTTCTCTTGACAGAATCTGCAAAAAGCATCATCTGTCATGCCGATGTTAAACATATGCCTATTCAGTCTGCAATGACCAGTCAACAGACCTATTATCACTGTGACAATCTTCCTGTTTTGACTTAGTAGGTCTTCAGTAAACTCAGGTCTGTGTTCCCTTAGAAACTCCTGTGCCTGTCTTTGTCCTGGTGATCTTTTCCACCATTCCTTGGACCTGTTATGTCCATTTGTAGACGGACTTTTTAATTTGCGATTTGGTGATGCCGAAGGAAGAACAAGTTCCTATAAAAGGCCTTGACGAACCTCGTCTGGCCAACTCATGCGCCGCCTCATTTCTCTTCACGCCCGTGGAACCCAGGCCAAAGTAAATTTCCTATGGGTGCCCACCTCATTTAGGGCTCTTACGCAATCCCAAACCAGCTTTGAGTCAGCACTTCCGGAACTGATCACTTTAAGGGCTGTCTGACTGTCAAAGTAAATAGCGACACTTTTACCCAAAACTTTCTTGTATAAAAATTTGTAGCGGTGGCAGGTTTAGAATTACTTCCATTGCGGCGGTGGAGGTCGTTCTCATTGCCCCAGTGGCGTATAGAGAAACCTGCCTTTGAATGCCACCTAGCATTTTGGCCGCCTCCACCTGTCGCACCTTTGGTCACCATACTACTGCTCCGTATGCTATGATGGGTATAATTACCCTAGTATATAGCTACAGAGTATGTCAATATGTACATATTATTTATTATTACATATTACATATTATGCATAATAGCGGTAAGTATTCATCCGTGTTAATTGTTCGCATCATCGTAGCAGCAATGCAACTCTCGCGGTGTAGTTTTTGTGTGTGTAAATTGTGTTCAAATTGCTTTGTGACAGCATCACACCGCCTGTTAATCACTTTGTTCCCAACAGCGAATTTCTCGGAGAAAAATGTCACCGTCACTCCCGGCTCCTATTGTTTCGCCACAACGATAGTCAACCGCGTAATCACTGCGGCTATGGACCCGTTCACCCGTTAGTCCACCTAAAACAAGTTTAGGACAATCGAAAGTTGCTATTGGAGAACATTAAATGTTAAGACGACGAATTGCATTATGTAAAAACTAAACGCTAATTGAGATGAACGTAGAGCTAGTGGGGTTAGCAGCCAATGGAGAAATCCTTATTGAAAGGAAATAAGACTCATTTATCTAAACCTTAAGCTTTCGATTTTTATTAAAATCTTCCTCAGAAGGTAATTCTACAAGAAAATATGCCAATAAAGAAACAGTAACAGTAATCATAAATAAAAATCTTACGATTAGAGTAAGAAGCTAGCAAACACAGAACATAACTTCGTAAAGATAACCATTAATACTATTGGTCATACTAGGAGCTTATATTAAGACTAGACACAACATGTTAAAAACACAAAATGTATTGTGAATTAATAAAATTAAGGTGACAATCCACCGAACATAGACCGCATGGTTGAGCGCGGGAAACAGGTCTGAGTGAGACAGGTTAAACAGGGAAATATTAAATATTATTATGAAATATTTAATAACAAAAGATATCGGAAGTAAGGATAAAAACATAATGATTTGTTTTTACTAGACATTATTAGGTATCTATATCTAATAAAATATTGCAACAATGATATCACATGCAGATACAACACAACTTACGCAATAAAAAACGTTGCTTTTTACAAACCTATATAAATATATTCTACTCAATACCTACTGACAAATTAACATTATTACATTTTAATATATCAACAAATGCATAAATACTAAATAGTATTAATCTAAGTTCTGAAACTTTCATTAATAAGATTATCATCTTTTTGTTTGAAATTTGTTTGTTTTTCTTTTGTGTACACGAGCAGAGTAGTTGGCCACAATGTTTTTACTCCTCTATTTTTCTTCTATCCTGTTCTTCTGTCCTGTTCTTCGTCCATTTGTCTACGAAAAATCAAGATGGGTATGCAGAAAGAAAATATTAAGGCTCATATTACAACCGAGATTAGATTAGATTAGGAATGGGGTGGCCATGCGAACCTCTTTCACCGCGACCTTTGCAGGTCTTTTGTGCAAAATACTTTCTGACCCAGATCTAAGATTGTGCCGCAGAGACCATTGCTGTTTCGTTCAACGCAACGTTCTAGCTCTACTATCTTATTCACAAATGAACCCCGAACACTTTAAAGTTTTTACATAATTAGAGGGGAAGTAACGGCTGTCACAACGTTAACTAAACGCTAATTGAGATGAACGTAGAGCTAGTGGGGTTAGCAGCCAATGGAGAAATCCTTATTGAAAGGAAATAAGACTCATTTATCTAAACCTTAAGCTTTCGATTTTTATTAAAATCTTCCTCAGAAGGTAAATCTACAAGAAAATATGCCAATAAAGAAACAGTAACAGTAATCATAAATAAAAATCTTACGATTAGAGTAAGAAGCTAGCAAACACAGAACATAACTTCGTAAAGATAACCATTAATACTATTGGTCATACTAGGAGCTTATATTAAGACTAGACACAACATGTTAAAAACACAAAATGTATTGTGAATTAATAAAATTAAGGTGACAATCCACCGAACATAGACCGCATGGTTGAGCGCGGGAAACAGGTCTGAGTGAGACAGGTTAAACAGGGAAATATTAATTGGGGGAAATTCAAAACTAAAAGTAACCAACTTAAGTTAGGAACTGTAAAGGAGTAGGGAGAAAGCGGGAAATTCAAAATGAACTAGTCAGAATCTATAACTATGACAGTGGAATCCAGATCAGAAATGACGGGGTTATTTAAGTGAGGGGTGTTTTTATTGATATTAAACAATAAGGAGTAAATATCGCTGAGATTATCCAGATCAGTTCTAAAATTCATTGTATTATTGGTAGTTTGTATGTAATACATCTCCAGAAACATGCGTTTCTTGTAGTTCTTTTCTGTAGCCATAACAGAGATGCCATCGAAATCCATCAAGTGTCTACTATGAAAACAATGGGAAGAAAGGGCAGTACCTTCAGAGTTATTACTACAATCTCTGCTGTGTTGATAGATGCGATTTTTTAACCATTGACTGGTAGTACCTATGTAAACAAGTTCACAGTGTCTACAAGGGATATGGTAGATAACGTTGGAGCGTAGCAAAAGTGGGGTAGTGTCCTTGACTCTAGAGAAGATCGACCCTACGGTGGTAGTGTTATAGAATGCCAGCTTAGTGGTAGGATATTGTAGGAGTAATTTCCTAATTTTTTCAGAACAGTATGGTATGTAGGGAAATTTGACATATTTATATTGAGTGATGTCAATGGGATTATTAGAAAGAAGTGGGGAATTATGTGCAGAATACTGGCTCTACGTTCATCTCAATTAGCGTTTAGTTAACGTTGTGACAGCCGTTACTTCCCCTCTAACTATCATTCCAGATGGGGTTTTTTGAAGATATTACAAGACAATATGGTCAGGGAACGACCTCTACCCTGAAGAAATGGTTCAAACTTAACACCAAGCTAGCCAGGAACATAAACAAGAAAACGTACCTAATACGATGTAGAAAACATGGTATCATCCCTCCACATATCACTCAGTCTACTAGGAACTTGGACAATCTTCTAATAGGTGCACACGGAAGGGAATTACGAAGAGTGCAGGAGTTTAGAGATAGGTTAGCTAAACGAACTTTAAATTTTGAAATTTCCATAACGTTCAATGATATTCTTTACATACAAAATTCTATCACTTCATTAAAATCAGATCTTTCACATATGTTACCTATACATACAATACATGATTTCGAATCACACTTAAAATCTAATTTTAAATATAACTTCAATAAGGTTAAAGCTAGAAATCTTGCTAAATTTGATAAACTTCGAATTTCACATACGAACAACTTACATCAAATATTATCCAACGATAATTGGTTTATCAACCTTTCTGATTGTACGTTTCCTGATAATGTAGCTACATTACTATCTTTAGGGCATAAATTCGCCATTAAACCCCTAAAAAGGGACATTAACATCGGTTTTCTTCTTGCTGACACGGAAGATCTTCTTAATTCTTTAAGGTTAGATATAAGGAATGAAATGAGAGCAAAAATCACTAATATTATAACTAATTATTTTTATCATGATTTCACTAGCAACTTTATTGATAATACTCTTCGGAATTATTATTTCGAAACTAAAAATTCCTTAAACTTAATTCTATGAAAGCTGATCCTGTCATTATTACTAGAGCTGATAAAGGTTCAGTTACTGTTGCTATTAACACTTCAGATTACATTACTAAGGCTAACGAACTACTTCATGATAATACTACTTATCTCATTTTATCCACTGATCCAACTTCTTCCCTTCAATATCATACTAATAAATACATACGAGAAATGAAAAGTAATGGTTATATCGAAGAACTTACAGCAAGACGTCTCACTTGTTATAATGGTGTCTGCCCTAAATTTTACGGCTTACCTAAGATTCATAAAATCAACAACCCCCTACGACCTATTGTATCCTTTTGTGGGTCACCCGTCTACGAATTGTCCATCCACCTCTCTGAAGTGCTTTCTAATGCATTAAGCTCGAGAACTAATTTTAATATTAAGGATACTTTCGAGTTTGTCGATAAGGTAAGGGATATTTCTCTACCTGACAACTATCAAATTATTACATTGGATGTTGTATCTCTTTTCACCTGTATCCCTTTAGATCTGATTCTATTTGTTATAGAACTTCATTGGGAAGATATCTCTAGCTGCACTGACATTCCTTGCAATTACTTCTTGAAATTAATAAAGTTTTTGCTGACCAACTGTACTTTCTCTTTTAATGGTAGTTTTTACAAGCAAACTTTTGGAACTCCAATGGGTAGCCCAATTAGTCCTATACTCGCCTTAATAGTTATGGATCACCTTCTTGAACAGGTGATACCTAACCTTCCTTTTCATTTACCTTTCATCTACAAATATGTTGACGACCTAATATGTTCTATCCCCTTGAATGAGGAGGATAACATTCTCTATCACTTCAATAGTTTCAACGAACACATACAGTTTACAATTGAACTGGAACACAACAGATCCATTCCCTTTCTGGACACTAAGGTACATAGAACTCCCGATCAAAAAATAATCCTTGACTGGTACACTAAACCTACTTTTTCTGGTCGTTACTTGAACTATTATTCTAACCATCCCATACAGATGAAATTTAATGTTTTACGTGCTTTAAAGAACAGAATTCTTAAAATTGCCCATCCACAATTTCATAATAATATAAAGACCCGTCTTGTTGAGTTGTTTACTCAAAATGGGTACCCCTGAAATTGTCCAAATCTATAGTGTATCAGTCACCTACCACTCAACATCACAATACTTACTCCAACTCTAATTCTGCACATAATTCCCCACTTCTTTCTAATAATCCCATTGACATCACTCAATATAAATATGTCAAATTTCCCTACATACCATACTGTTCTGAAAAAATTAGGAAATTACTCCTACAATATCCTACCACTAAGCTGGCATTCTATAACACTACCACCGTAGGGTCGATCTTCTCTAGAGTCAAGGACACTACCCCACTTTTGCTACGCTCCAATGTTATCTACCATATCACTTGTAGACACTGTGAACTTGTTTACATAGGTACTACCAGTCAATGGTTAAAAATCGCATCTATCAACACAGCAGAGATTGTAGTAATAACTCTGAAGGTACTGCCCTTTCTTCCCATTGTTTTCATAGTAGACACTTGATGGATTTCGATGGCATCTCTGTTATGGCTACAGAAAAGAACTACAAGAAACGCATGTTTCTGGAGATGTATTACATACAAACTACCAATAATACAATGAATTTTAGAACTGATCTGGATAATCTCAGCGATATTTACTCCTTATTGTTTAATATCAATAAAAACACCCCTCACTTAAATAACCCCGTCATTTCTGATCTGGATTCCACTGTCATAGTTATAGATTCTGACTAGTTCATTTTGAATTTCCCGCTTTCTCCCTACTCCTTTACAGTTCCTAACTTAAGTTGGTTACTTTTAGTTTTGAATTTCCCCCAATTAATATTTCCCTGTTTAACCTGTCTCACTCAGACCTGTTTCCCGCGCTCAACCATGCGGTCTATGTTCGGTGGATTGTCACCTTAATTTTATTAATTCACAATACATTTTGTGTTTTTAACATGTTGTGTCTAGTCTTAATATAAGCTCCTAGTATGACCAATAGTATTAATGGTTATCTTTACGAAGTTATGTTCTGTGTTTGCTAGCTTCTTACTCTAATCGTAAGATTTTTATTTATGATTACTGTTACTGTTTCTTTATTGGCATATTTTCTTGTAGATTTACCTTCTGAGGAAGATTTTAATAAAAATCGAAAGCTTAAGGTTTAGATAAATGAGTCTTATTTCCTTTCAATAAGGATTTCTCCATTGGCTGCTAACCCCACTAGCTCTACGTTCATCTCAATTAGCGTTTAGTTAACGTTGTGACAGCCGTTACTTCCCCTCTAATTATGTAAAAACTTTAAAGTGTTCGGGGTTCATTTGTGAATAAGATAGTAGAGCTAGAACGTTGCGTTGAACGAAACAGCAATGGTCTCTGCGGCACAATCTTAGATCTGGGTCAGAAAGTATTTTGCACAAAAGACCTGCAAAGGTCGCGGTGAAAGAGGTTCGCATGGCCACCCCATTCCTAATCTAATCTAATCTCGGTTGTAATATGAGCCTTAATATTTTCTTTCTGCATACCCATCTTGATTTTTCGTAGACAAATGGACGAAGAACAGGACAGAAGAACAGGATAGAAGAAAAATAGAGGAGTAAAAACATTGTGGCCAACTACTCTGCTCGTGTACACAAAAGAAAAACAAACAAATTTCAAACAAAAAGATGATAATCTTATTAATGAAAGTTTCAGAACTTAGATTAATACTATTTAGTATTTATGCATTTGTTGATATATTAAAATGTAATAATGTTAATTTGTCAGTAGGTATTGAGTAGAATATATTTATATAGGTTTGTAAAAAGCAACGTTTTTTATTGCGTAAGTTGTGTTGTATCTGCATGTGATATCATTGTTGCAATATTTTATTAGATATAGATACCTAATAATGTCTAGTAAAAACAAATCATTATGTTTTTATCCTTACTTCCGATATCTTTTGTTATTAAATATTTCATAATAATATTTAGTGTGTCCGGCCGGCTTTATAAAACGAAATAAATCCGATTTGTATGGTAATAGTTTCTACATTATGTGCATAAAACATACCTGTATATTTAGTTTTTGTTAGATGCGAACAGTTTTTCTAGTGATAAAAGCTATTAGTATACGAAAGATGACACAATAGTAGGGGTGGACAGTGCTGTAGTAATTATTGACATAAACTGTGGTACTGTTATAGCGTTTAGATCATTTTCTCTTAAAATATGTATGTTTTCGTATATTATAATATATATTATATTATTATAAGAAGTGAAATTATACGATGATGTGACAGAAGTGTGCTAGTGATAAACAGTGAAGACAAGAACATATTTTTTAGAAGAGGATGACGCCTGGATCGTCGTGTTCGTGGAATTTTTTCTGATATTCAAGCAGATTGAATGAATAGGTAAGTAAGTTGAATTAACATATAATGCCATTGTTAAGCTACAATAATATGGACTATAATTACTACAACTCTACTAGAGCATATACGAAAATAAATAAAGGAATTGAAGCCGTCATATTAGTGACATAATCTAGCTGTTTTAGGCAGCTGTTACGAGAAAGTATCTAGAATGTTGTATGCGCCTAGTTGCCTGAAAATTAAAAGACTAACAAACAATTCCCACAAAGTTAGAGTAACATTTGTGTTATCTGTTAGTCTTCTTATAGAGTTGATCATACATGTTTTAAGCTTTTCCAACACTATTTCATTCGCTGGCTGGAATTCAATATATTTAGCGATATCGTTTTTATTAGTTTTATCAATTGGCAGAACGTGCTCGCGATAATCTGGAACTGGAAATAATTTCTAGAAATTTCTCTTGGCTACTTTAACTATCAATATTTTTTCTCGCAGAACCTAGGACAAGTACTTTCCGAGATACAGCTGGTTACATCTCTTAGTGGCCCACACTATACATAAGAGAAGAACTTTTAAAGTGGGCTTAAAGCAGTGTATAAATAATCTTCATCCCCTATAAACATGCGATGGACTTTCTGACACTTACTAAACAAACGATATCATTGCAATATACCAGAGGACTTTCTTGCAAAAAATAGAACATAAATTACCTTTCGCGATTTCTGTACCAGAAAAATTATGTACCTGGAACAAATAAGTTCTTCTTCTGTAGTTTCAGAATTTTAGCAGCATTCTTTGAAAAACCCGAGTGTCTTATTAAATCCTTCAGTTAAAGATATTCTTGTTCACTAACCTTCGCAGTTTCTTCTTGACTGAAAAATGTGGACTCCAAAAATTAATATGTTATATTAATTAGATATATAAATTAAGTTAGTTATATAAATTAATCTTAGATTATCATTTAAAAAACAACTATTAACTTTACTAAAACAAAAAAAAATGACTGAAACCTCTACTTTCTAGATTACCTACTTGAAGTTATAGCATAATTAAGAAAAGTTATCTATTTTCAGAAACAACAATTACTTTAACTATAATATTAAATTTCATAGATTTCTGGACGCGCACGTAACTGGTGGAAACTTCATTACTGTTATTATATTCATTACCGTAATAATAGAAACATAATTTATGCATTAATTCACCTTTCCATATTATGCGTTCTAAAGCTAAACTGCTATAATCGTGACTGGAAGTGAGGATATTACTTGTAAGAAAACGAATTACGTATATAATACGTATGTATTATAACAACGAATATTCTGGACCATAATCTATGATTGAAAACACCAATGCAAGTAATTATCCAAAAAAGTATGAAGTTCACGACTATACATCTTAGACTACATACAGTTATAGATTAAAGTGGAACAACTAATTGCAAGGTTTTAATAAAAAATTCTGATAGTTTTGAAGAATCAATAATATTAAATTAGGAGTATATCAAAACAATTTTCAAAAAACTGTGGCAGCTGCTTATGATATTTAGTCATATGAATCCTGCATTGATACAGTAAAAGTAATTGAAGTGAAGTAACTAACTATGTAGAGTAAAAATATTTGATATGTATTTCATCAAAGCAAGCTCAAAGAGAAATTGAAATTATTTTCATTTGAGAAAACGTTTTACTTTAGAAAATAGAAAACAGGTTGATTGATGTAATGTCACGTAAATAGAGTGGTATTTTTTTTGTCTGTGATAGGTGCTAGTGGCAATAGCTTTTTAAGCTGTTTATAGATTATATTGATGATTATTGATTGCAACAATACCAACTTAATAAGAAATGTGGTCAAAATGTACAAGTGCATTTCCATATAATAGAAAACTAATTACTCTTATGTCTAAGTAGTAACGGCAGTAACGAAATGTGTTTTAACAATGCTTTCATCTCATGTAAAATAGCTTTGTATGACGGTCGCCTGACTTGGGAACTTTTTCCGAACTGTAGAAAAGTTAAGCTATGCCTCATCAAAGGAAGCCACTGTCAGGTGCTAAGTACAGATGTGTGTGATCATTAGACAGCCAATGGACCAAACTTTTAAAGTAAATATTTCTTAAATTTCTAAATATGGAAACATTACACGCATTACAAAAAAGATGTGCTCGAGAAGTAATCTTATTGTCTTGTTCTTGTCTGTTGTACTTCAATATTAACTACTTTATTCGTCCGTCCATATTGACATTTATGTTTGACACACTATCTATTTATAAACAGTATAGCCACAACACTTACAGCTTACCTACGCTTACATAAATTCCTACTGTTTTACGCCAAGGAAATTAGATCGTACTTTAACATCAACTTTATCAATTATTCAATAATAATTATCGTTCATATTAAAATGTTTCAAAAGAAAAAGTATCTTTGCTTATAATATACTTTTTTGTGTGTATCATCTTTCATTCTAAAGCTTCTAAATACCTTCAAAAGTTATACAGTAGGGTTTTCAAACCGAGCTATAGCTGAGAAACTAGGATGATACCATCGTCTGCTCAACAATTTGATAAAGTAATTCAACAAGCAGACAAGACTGAAATTTTCATATCATATGAGATGGGATCATGAGTGAAATACGTCATATTTTCTGACGAGAAGAAATTTAACTTGTCAAGCCTGATGATTTCAAATATTATTGGTACGATTTGCACAAGAATACTAAAGTTGCAATGAGCCAAAATTTTGGTGGCGGTAGTATAATGGTTTGGGCGGCTTTTACCCATAACGACAAAACCCCTCTATGTTTTATTTCTACGCGAATGACCTCTAATTCTTATATAGAACTTCTTGAAATGGCTTTAGTGAACAATTGCCTGCGCAAGAAGACCAGATACTTCATCAAGATAATGCAGCTATCTATAATTCCAGACAAAAAATTGAGTGGTTTCATAAAAAGGAAATCAATTTATCAAAAATCTTTGAGGAATATTGGCAAGAGAGGTGTATGCCAATAATAAACAATACCATAGTATCAAAGAACTAAAATCTTCGACCACGCTATGTTTAGATTCCTATTTCAACATTGATCATTGTTAATTGTTATTTTCTCTCGCATTTGTGTTTCTTTGTAATTTAACATTAATTTCAACACATAATTTGCCGAAGATCGTAAGAAAACCATATATTCTGTTCAACAGTTCATATGGTACTATAGACATTTCGGTGAGTGTATTATACAATTTATGATTATCAAGAATATTGCCACGAAACGAAGAGATAGCTGAATCATCTTGCTAACGACGGAGTAAATTCAATTAGCTAATATTCGGATTATATTCAAAGCTTTATGTAAATCATCATCATGAGAATAGTGATACAAAAAAAAACAAATCAACAATATTTTCTGTTATAAAATAATTAGTTAGTTTGCGCTTGAAATCTATCATGGAAGCCGGTTTTATGTAGCGAAAACGAACAGGCATTGACACCAGAAGCTATACGCATTCTGTTTACACATGCATATTGAGGTGTTTCTTTTAATTGTCTAATTAAATGAATTAAAGTTTATCAATTGGCTTAAAGAGAATTCAATATATTACATACTTAGTTAGTAACACCATTACTGTTTTTTAGAACATGCATCATCTCCAAAAGCAATAGCTCTGTGTGTGTGTGTGTAATTCTCACACTTTCAAAGTCAAATGTTTTAAATTTTGGGTATATATAATAAAGGCACATGATATTTTCGCCAGCGTAGTATCACTTTTGTTTTTAATCATCCCATTTTTGTGTGATTGTGACGCCTGACCTGGACAGTCAGAGCAGGAGACAATTTAGTTCAAGTCAAAAGCAAAGCATTGCTCCGTTCAAATAATAATATGGTCTACAGTGTCCCCTACATCAGTTCTAACTGTCCAGGCAGTTGTATTGGTCAGACGTCACAATCAGTCAAAAATAGAATTATTCCATACAAAATCATGTACTTTGTCTGTATGGCCAAAAAAATCAGTTCATTAAGGACACTTAAAAAATCAAGAAATGTTCAATTAAAAAAAGTCATCTACTTTGTACTGTACTTAGATGAATCACCCTGTATACTTCAAATTTCATTAATAAAACTCTACTATAACATCAAAAATAATTTTATTCCATAAGTCGTTATCACACTATATAATAATAACACTATTCAAATCTGTACCAATCACAACTTAGACTAGCTAGCTTACAATGTTTAATCTAAAGTAAGTTAATATAATACTGACTTCTTTTCTTCATTGTTCCTTTTCCGGAGGATTTTTTATATTAAATTTGACGTACCATTATTACAAAAAAATCTATTCATTGCATACTTTATCGTCATATTTCACCCGTAATATGTACACACAACATGTAGTATGCGTCCAGACACTGAAGATGTTCGATTCGATAGCATCCTCATAACAACAATACCCTTATAAATCGCCGAGACAATCGCACCAGCATATTGTTGTAAATACCTACCAAAGATAATTCCTTTTTCCGATACAAGACACAAAGTTTTGTCCTAAGGCAGAATGACGGTAAGGTGCATGTTGAACATTTCTGTTCTCACAGGTATTGGGGGCGTGTAAGTGCACGCAGCACTTGACCCCGTAATTAGAGCTCCCTCTCCCGGCTGGCGAGGTCACTCTCTCTGCCGCTGGTTCACATGTCTTCTTCGCTCGTCGAAATCATCTTTTTTAAACATATTATGTTCAGTGGTGACTCGTTCATAGAACATTTCAGCAGTAGGAGCCTCTACGGATACAAATTTTCCGAAATCATTAAAATCCAGCGCAAAAGACAAAAATGCTGACAATAAAAAAATTTAGAATAAAATGTTTGCACACTTTAAAGTCAAATATTTTAGCTTATACAAAGATATATTTCTATTATAGCAGAACGAGATCATTCTTCTAATTTTTGAAAATAGAAATCCCTTATAACGAGATTTAGTACGATTGCGAGGTCGCAATTAGTGATACTTACAATTATACATTACAACGATATCTAAGGAACAACAGATCAATCAATGAAAGTCAGATAAAAAGCATATCCCACTAAATCTATTTATAGAGAGGACAACTCAATTGCAGAGGAGGATTACCATATGGAAATGCAAAAAAACATTCTACCCTAATCCAAATACATGAATTAGTAAGATCAAAACTTTCCGGCACAAGAGCGCAAGCATGCATTTGTACTTTATTTACGTATTCATGAAACAAAAAATTTACGAGATTTAGCAGATTTAGCGTGAGTTTGGTTTACGTAAGTTTATACCAATTTATTTGAAAAATAAGTGAAATTATGGAGGAATGTGATCCAAACTTTCAAACAATAGGTAAAATATTAACACCATTATTGTTTTCGAAAGAATGGTTAATGCGTATAAGAAAGATGTACGAATTTGATTTGCTATTAAAATTTGTTATAAATTCTTTGGATAGGGTAGAAAGTAAGTTAAGCAAATGATGTCGAAAGTCGAATACCTAGTTGATACTGAAAGATTAGTTTTTAGTATTCCAAGTCAAGTCAGTATAATCAGAAAAAACTATCCCCAAAAATTTTGTACAGTCGTAGAGATAAAGAGACTATATGTACAATGAATTCTCAAAATGTTTAAATGTGAGCAAAGATCGTCAAGAAAGTAAATTTTAATGCAAACTTAGATATCTCAGAAAACATAATTTTCTCGCATTTGTTTCTATTTATAAACTTAAGAAACGTCTCAGGGAAAAGCATTTTACACCTATCAACGTATTTAAAAATTCTTTTGGATAATACTGTGCAAAGTTGTTACAACAAATTTCCGAAGATACCATACCAATCAAAAAGTTACGAAGTGCAAAAGTATTGAAGCTAATTAAAGGTTTCTTACCCTGGAAAGTGTTTGAATGGAACTATGTAATAATAATAAGCATGAGCCAGATTTTAAGAAAACCCATACACAAACAATTCTATGTCATGTCTACGTTGGCTTTCACAGAAAAAAAACTGAGAAGTATAACCAGCAATTATTTTTTATTGTTTGTTGTTACTATCACATATATTAGAACCTATAAGTACTAGATATTTACGATAAGTACATTCATTATTACAGATTTGTTTCTATAGTTTTAGTTTTGACAAATTTGTATTATAAGAAACGAAATTTCTTACCGCACTAATGCGGTAAAAACTGCCATTACGGCACTAAAAAACGTTTTTTAATATGACACATTACGTTGTGAAATCAGATAAAAACGTTTTAGAAATGTTTTAGAAATAATAGAAAGTATTATGACAAAAGAAAAACTACATAACTTTACTCGACGTGTGCAAGGATTCGATAGAGAAAAAATTGAAAGAAACCAGAGGAAGTGTATGTGACAGTGTGAAGAATATAGCTGCAATAAATTACAATTGAAGAATACACATATGGGAGAAAAGGTAGACAAAAAGCAGAAGGGGTGAATGAGAAGTAAATCATGTTGTATACGCATGTATGTATATGCATATATGCCCAACATGAACCGCCGCTGTAGTTAATACCATAGAACACGTTTTAATTTACTATCTTTTGTTTTATCTCCGTCTGGTTCATTTTCGACAAACCGATAACCTTCCAAAAATCTCGGAATCCCACACCAAATCGCCGTCCGCCACTCCTTCAATTAAATAAATGTGTGGGTTACGGCAAGATGAAGAGTTGAAACGATGCACGATCTCGCTGCTTATAGGATATAAATTGGTAGATCGTTTGGGTTTATTTGCATGAAGATATGTAAAATAGATCAATAAAGCATTTATTGATTTTAAACCGAGGTTTTAAGAATGAAACGTGAATGGACAAATAAGGTTTATCCCCTATACATACTTGCTATTTGCAACATATGTTAAAATGAATAAAGACTTTAGCTCAGATTTATAATTGTATTTTACATATAATACACATATATGTAGGCATAGCAAACTATGTTAAATGTTAGTACTCCATTTACATCTTTTAATTTCAAGAAGTGTTTCATGTTAAGCATCCATGCATGTCAAGGATTTAGTCGTGTTATATATTTAACTCCCCTTTAAATTCAAATTAATATCAAGTCCTACACAACCAACTTCTCGTACAATTTCAAGAAAAATGTTCTAGCTGAATATCCTTACACGAATTATTTTTAATAAATTTATTTGTATTATACATAAAGTTTCGAAAAGTTTGTCAGTAATTGCTCGCAGCAAGTTAAGTGTTCTGTTCAAAATTCTGCAGCAACTGTAAATACGTAGCTAAGCTCAAAATTTAAAAAAAGAGATAACTCTACTTTCATAACAGCTGTCTTCAGTATAAACATATATGTACATACATAGTTACTCTCTAACCTATTTAAAAAAGTAGTACGAATGTCAGAATGTAATATTGCGTGCTATACGTGCGTGTTCTGTTATCGCCTGCAGTGAATTTAATCTTTTACCCATTACTTATTATAGTGCAAACTTTTCTTTTGTTTTATCTTGGCAGATCTTGCGTCTAGTAGACAAGTTAATCAAAAACCATGGAGAGAAAAGTTTTTGACGGAAATTTTGCAAAAGTGAAAATAAAAAAAAATCCAATTAAATGCTTTATCATCAAACACATAGGTATTCAGAACTCATTTACAAATTTAAGACGCTGAAAATCAGAAAAAAGATCATCATTACAACAAGGAAGATTGAAACGATTTACTGTGTTAATATTTGGGGATGTGATGTATATAAAATACTATCTTCCAGCTGATAAATTATATAACGTTATTCCAAAGAAGAGTTAACACCGACATTCAAAAAATATGTCAACAATACAAAAGACATAACAGACCCCTATATATGTATCTATGGCGTATGTCAACAAAAAAAATCAAAGAACAAAATTCAACAAATCATTTAGAAGATAGATTATAGTAGATGCCAAGTGGATATAATTGATTTGCAGACACACCCAAATGATAATTTTTTATTTATTATTACAATCTAAGACAGCGACGGGCAGAGGTGGCCTACCACTTAAGTTATATATGTAAATTCAACTATAAGGGTGCCGTGACTTTGGTTACAACTCAAAACTGTACATGGAAAACCAAGACATAATCAAAGATGGGGCTCCATCGAATGTGTCAACCACGACATTGGCCCTAATGATCGTAATACAATAAATCATTAAAGTTATTCAGGATGACCATGACCTAAGAAAGTTTATCCAAGTTGATCGCAATGTTGATCTAACAGAAGACAGGAATGTTAGAGAAATCGCTGACAATTGCTTCATCAGATGGAAATGAAATTCAAACAGCTAGAAAAATGGTGGCTGAAAAACTCTTGAAACGAGTTAAGAAAATGAAAGCTGCTTCTAACAAATCGTAATAACTAGCTTACATTGTATACACTGTGTCTATACCACTAATGAAAATCTCTACAAAGTTGTCATCAAACATTGTGTATTGTTCTTTGAGCTATCTACTTAATTAGATATTTATCTTACTGTCAACTATAAGGTATTAGTTACTACATGTTGCACACAAACATTTTTAGAGACAAGAAATGTAAACTGAAATCAAGGCAACATTTTAAGATATTAGAGAGATCTCGAGATCAACTAAATTGAAAAAAAATCAACCAATCATACTGACAGGAATACTTTTTTTGCTATTTTACAACCGAAGAAATTTGCAGATACGGTGAATGAGATGATGCCACATTTTGGCTAAAAGATTTACTGAAAGATTAATGAAGCTGCTGATTGAGTAGTTATGTGAGATTTCTAGATTAGAGAGTGTAGGTCTACTCATTTAGTTTGTTTATCAAAACTATCGTCTTGCCCTTACTTGAAAAGACTGTGATGAAATGGAAAATTCTTTCAAGCTACATTTTTATATTTAGACATGATGACACATAGAGGTTTCGATTATTTAAGAGATTTAGTAATTTTGAAACGCATCTGATCAGCTATAACACGCGGTAGGGCGCTTATATATGAGTCTGCTTCAGTAAAAATGCCTTCGATCAGTCATGGCGATGACACACAGATATGGAGCTTGATAAAAAAAAATTGTCAATTTATTTTGATTTAGAACGAGATTAGAACTGTTTACAACTGCTGCATGTTGTCATAAATAAAATGCGACTCAACACAGAAAATATTGTCTAAAGTTTGAAAAGCTTTCAGAAATGAAGGCAGGTTTTGCGAAAGCTTTTCAACGCTGCTTTTATCAATGCTTTTTAATGCTACTGATCTCCTCTCTTTAAAACAGGTAAAAGTAATTTATTTCGTAATAGCTGCGTAAGCTACAAATAGTTTATTACAAGAACGTAATATGCGCAACATCACAATTGTTATGTTTGATCTTATTGCAATATTTGATGAAATTTGGGAATTTTTTTGAGTAACAACAATGCACAAATAAAAAACAATGCATAAGCCAATCCGCGGTTTTTTTTTTAAATCTCTAATGACACTTAAGGCACTAAAATTTAGACACACAATTATAACATCTGCTGAAAATCATTTCATGAAGTAACGGAAAGAATATTTTTATAATGGATAAAAATAGTTCTGCTATGTATTATTTTATTTCATTGTTTTTACCCGTCTTACGTAGGCCAATTGTACTTACGCAATCAATTTCTATTTATTCTCGCACTATATTTCCGGAAGTTATTAATTTTATTTGTACGCTCAAATATATAACTATCGATACATAACAATAACAACAAAAACTCATGAATCTAAGGATCCAATCTAGACGACGGTAATCTCGAAGAATCGTTTAATTTCATGGTGTTCGATCGTTAAATTGAAAACTGATTTACTTACAGGCATTATGTGCCACAATCCATAAACTGATATAATACATTCCCTTTCGCCAATCGAAAAAAGAAGAAAAAAGCGTAGATGTAGTAGAATGGTTAATACTTCATTGTTATATTATATATTGTCTGCATCTACATTGTGTTTCCTCGTACATTACGTTTTATAGTGTAAAGTCTGCATCAACCCAAATATTATTTTGTAAATGACATATAACTGTAGTTCCTTCGTCAAAATATTTACAGCAAAAAAACATCTTACAAAACACTTTATAAAAGTTAAAAAGTAACAAATGAATTTAATTGAAATATGGCACATAAGAAAAAAAAAACACTAATGAACGTACAATAAGTTACTTCTAGCATATATACCTAGGTAGCTTTCGTTCTAGTTTGCTTTGTATATCCACTGCTCTATGTAAAATAAAAAAGCTGTTTTGTTTCCAATTCTTAAAATAAACGTGTAGTATGAAATGCGTATTATAGTGAAAGATGTGTGCTTACAACCTAATATACAATACTTCACAAATATGTAATGTTTAGCTTTATAACTTCATCAATTGATATAAATGGTTAAAACAAGTGTGTCATGTAATTTATGTGTACTTTTTTGCAGATTAGTCGCACAACTCATAATAAAACCATTATATTGACAGCGTAGACTTACTTACCAGATACAAGAGTTGCATTTAAATCTTAAAAATTACTTATAATTACGTAGAATAAATAGCAATTAAGAAATTTATGTCTACGTCTTGCAGACAAAATTGACTACAAACACTGAAGATTTGTGGGTAGTAACTCATTAAAGAAGGAGATTTAATAGCAGTTTTGTTTTACGGTTCATACTTAAACACAAACTAATAATTTTAATTACCAATGACTATCCATCACACTCTACCACTAATAATATTAAAATAAAGGTACGAAAATAATGCTAGATTTATTGTTCATAAAAGGCAAGCTGCTGTAAGAATAATGATAATTGCAAGTTCTAAATATATACATTTTCCTTCAGCACTATTCAAAGTTTAATCAACTCTTGTTGTTTCGTTGCCATATTAATTATGACAATACTAATTTCAAGATTTTAGCTAGACTTACCATTGGTCATAATATAACTTTAATTCGTACTTAATTAATATATCCCTTACACCAATTATTTGAAACAGTTCGTTAAACCATCATTATAGAAATTAATTATGAGTTAAAAGTTAAAATTAGAGGCTAATTACCATGTTCAATGTCATTTATTTTTTACTTATTCAAAGAACGTTTCTTATCACGTTCTTAAACGTACTTAAAGTAAATTATTTGAAAACATTAATACATATTTTTATTGCATTATACGCAGGCCACCATCGCTAGAATCAATAATTAAAGAACCAGTTCCAAATCACAATGCCGTTTTAATAATTTACCAAAAAATGTTTTGTGTAATTTTAATGAGCACACTTTTCATAAAATTGTGATATTTAACATTTCGACCCATTTTCTTATTTAATACGTCAATAAGCTAACTTTTACTAGAAAATTAATAGCAAATTCTAGAATATTAGAAACTACACTACTTAAAGATACATACATCAGAACATTCTAGAATCTTATAAAATGTTATGAAGTTGTGCAGCATGTTTCTTGAAATAGGAAGTGGTTTATACATAGAAAAATAACCACTTGTTGAACCTTTTAGAACGTTTCATTCCCATTATTTGCATTTACTGACGAGTACATAACAAAAGACATTCGATTACATTGCTAAACTGAGAATAATTAACAAACAAAACTAAATGAGCAGTAAAAGATATTCAAATCAGACAAATAAAATAATTCAGGTAACATCCACTACTTTAGAAAGAGCTGTTAACAACCGTTCCTGAAAGGGTTGTCGGTTTCATTAATGTCTGGGCAGTCTAACGCGTAGAAAATCGAAAGCAATGAGAATGTTATCCTTATTTTTGTCGTTATAACAACAACTTAACAAAAATGTTCTTAGAACTGCATCTATAATGTGAAAGTCGCTAAGGTAGTAACCTTAGTTGAAGTCCTCCACGTGTTAGATTTAAATTTAGAAGAAGGGTGATATTGCGCTGTGACCTATTGATCTATTGTGCCCCCTTACATGAGCTGTAAGCTGCTGGAGTATGGCCGCTCTCAAAGCTTCCCATCCAATCTAAGAGCTTTACTAAATTGCAATAGTTGTGATGGTGTCAGGGCAGGTATTTCCTATTCGTCCATGACATCTTTACCGAGATAATTAGCTCGGGTTTCCGTGATGTAGGTGCAGTAAGATGTCAGGTGTTCCGGATTTTCATCCTCCGCCCCGTAGAACTTGCAGTCGCTATTCTATTTTAGACTTATCCTTGTCATGTGTTCCCCAAGGTAACAATGCCCTGTAAGAAAACCTGTGAGGATGCGTAGTCTACTTCTGCTTAGTTCTATTGAAGTTCTTGCTCTGTGCTTGTTGTTCTTTCCAAGGAATATTTCGGGTGTTATCTTGTAGATAAGTTTACACCTGATGTTTCGTTGATCATACTGTTAACTTCTTCCGAAGGTTTCCGTAGACTAATGTTGTTGTCTTCTGCTCTTCGTTATATACTTTATTTCTTCGTCGAATGTAAACTTGTCTACTCGACAACACACGGAAGACTTCAGCGCAGAAGTTAGTAGCATATTTATAAATTTGTACTCTTGTTATGTGAGACACTCTGCTTTCAATCAATTTTATTTATAGATTTATTTCTGTGGTTGCATATCAGCATAATGAAAATTCAATATTTAAATTCAGTTATTGACATCATTCCTAAGTTAGAAGAATGGAATTTTTGCCGTTTGGCATCGCTCAAAGGAAAGCAATTTTGTTTTATGTACATAGGTATGTATGGAATAACAGATGTTGGGAAGATTTAACTTAATAGCCGTATGATATAGAGAATCTTGATTGTCCAGACTTTTAATGAACCTCGAGATATAAAGCATTAAACAAATTCAAATTAAAACATAACATTAACGATTGGGAATATTACAAACAATTGTGCAACTTGGTATCCTCTACAATTGAACGTGAAAAACAAGCGTGTTTCTCATTTAAAACTTCTCAAAATATCAATACCAGGACCTAATGGAGTTTATTACAGTCTTTTGATGTTAAAGCAACTACGTCCAAATTTACTTCCCAGCATTATGCTTTTAACTGTGATCAGTTTAACTTAACATTTTGCAACTAGTACCCCACATCTTATTCTGACTCCAATACTTGACATTTCTCTGCGTTTCTGAGTCATATGCGTTTGAATCTGATAGAATTAATGCTCAAAGGCTTAAACTGTGTGCCCTCCAATTGCCGCCCATATTTACACGCTTAGTTAATTTTGGTATACAACCCAATAATGTTCCTAATTTGTGGAAGCATTCTTTAACCAACCCATTACCAAAGGTTTGTACACTATCAACAACCACAAAGATAATCGAAAAGTTATTAGATTTTCAAATTCAACAAAACGTAAAAGTGAATAGTATTTTACCGAACTTTCAGTCTAGTTTCAGACCTAGTTATAACTGCTCGACCACTTTTGTAACTATTGCAGATGATATGAGAAAAGCTATGGATTTAAGCAAGATAATATTTCTTGTAACTTTGGATTTCTCCAAGGTATTCGGCAAAATCGATCATGACATATTGATTGCAATATTCAATTACGTGAGTTTCAGTCAAAATGAATCTGATCTAATTTCTTCTTAATTTAAGTGGTCACGAAGAGGCGATGATTCTGAACAATATTTTCCAAATTTCTGGATATTAAGACTGACGTTTCTCAGAAGTCCATACTGGATGCATTATTATTCAATATTTAAATATGTATGTAGCATTTTACCTGCTTAAAGTATTGTAGTTATCATTCCTCTACTAATGATACTCACCTTTATATTTTTCAACAATAAATAATTTTCGCTATCAATAAAGTAAATGTTGATCTGGAGTTATATTAAGCCAAACTAAAGAACACAAAGCAGTGCTCAACGCTGATAAGACTTTAGGTGTAGGTAGTTTAAAAAACATGTTTCTAAGCTAATATCCACATCTTATGAGACTCTTAAATGCCTCTTTTCCAACAGACATATTTTTGACAGAAAAACACAAAACTTATGCTATGTAATATTCTAGTTTTGAGAAAGTTTATGAGTTTTTGAGTAAGTTATGGACACCAACAATAAAAGACGAATACAAGTTGTTCAGAATTCAAACCTGAGATTAGATATGACATCAAAAAAATTAATCGTATTGGTCACAAAATAGTTAAAACACGATAGCTCAACATGCAAAATAGCTGGTACACTATTACTATTTAATTACATTTTTCATTAGTTATTATTTAAATGAATGTATCTCTAGCATTAAACTCGAAAAATATTACATTGTTTTTATTTTTAATAAAACTACATTAAGCACGAATATGAGAATAGAATCAATTCATTCAAGAAGAATCAACGTACAAATAAGTAAATCAATTTGTTAGATTTTAACATCGTTGATTTTAGTGTTTCTCTCCATATACCTTAATGATTATCTAGGTAACATAAATTATCACTAAACATCCTAAAACTAATAAGGATTAAAAAGCTTTCAGAAATTAGATGATAATATCAAGATTAAACGAATAGTTCAAGTATATATTTATACTAATTATAGAATAAACAGGTAAAATGGTAATGACACAAAATGTATAGGATTAGAGTTAGCTTGCAATTGACCTAATCTTTTTATGGCGGAGGCTCAATTTTATTAGCATGAAGTACATTATTCTAAAATTAAATATAAATAAATTACATTGAAGTAAAATAATTCTCTTCAAAACGGAAATGTATACATATCTGACGAATAACACAATATAACAACATGTAACACTGCAGTTCAAACTCTTTTGCTTATGTAAGATACTAGAAAGCAACGAAAGATATCTTCCATATTTTGTTCTATTTTATTTGCTTTTCTACATATTCTACTATATATTGATTGTAATGCTGAACTTGTGAGCAACTGCTATGCGGTTTTCTTAATGTGTCGGTATTTTAATAAATTTATCACATAGGTAAGGTTAAATTAAATTAAAAGAAAACTTTATATTGTCAAGATATGTGTTGTATGTACTTTTACTATTTTTTTGTAACTTTGATAAAGTTTACGTGCAGTAAACGAAACGTTAGCATATGTGATGTTTTATTGACTAACCTGTCCTATAGAACCGACGACTAATTGAAGTTTCATTGATTGTAATATCTGTTGTTTCATAAACAAACTGCAAAGGAATTAGCCTGCAAAATCTGAGTGCCAATGGATGAAGATTAACTGCACAGATGCCAGAGGGGTCAAAAAGATGTTGGCATCAGAAACATTAGGATCTGAAAAGCGCTGTTTCTAAAAGCCCTTATGTACTTGAACTATCACTGCAACCCCATTTTGTTATTAAGTAAAGGTCACTTAATTCTCCATACGACAGTGCATTGAAATCTCTTTTGATGCTTGGAATAAACGGACAAGAATAATCAAATAAACTTTACTTAATATTTTAATATTTTTTCATCTATGTATTTCAAATATATATTATGTAAAGAATCTAAGCATTCATTAAAAAAAATAAACTACTTACTTCTATATTCATTCGACTTAAATAGTTCACTTAAAACTATTTAAATAATTTTCAAACATTCACTTTCAAACGACTACAAATTTCTTCTTACTACAAACGCTAACTTTATACAAATAGTTGCAAATGAATTTTTCAATTTGACTGAATCTACTAAACATGCATGATGCAGTTGTAGTCGTAGCTTAAACTAAAACAGCTTGATAGTCGCATAGGTAAGAGCAGTTAGCCAATATTGTCGGTGAAACTTGTGGCAACGTCTCACTAGGTCGGTAATCCGATGCAACTAGCATTGGCTGTTGGAACATAATTAACAGCGCCATATTACTATCGTCGAAGTGATATTGTAGCAAAGTCATGTAAACACATTTACACACATAATTTACACAGCAACAAATGCAGTGAGTAGTATCGATAAGCAACATAACTCTGAAAGCAGCTGCACCTGCACTTACCACAAAAAAGTCTGGAACAAAACAAAAATGAAAAAGGATAAGTTTCATCAGTTCAATCGTTATTTATAAACTTCAAAACCCAAAGTTAAAGTTTATTCAGATTTAGAAGAGATATTTGCTTTTGGCTAATTTAGTTTAGTACTGTAATGAAATATCAGAATCGTGCTACTTTCTATAATTCCAATAATTTAAATGAGAATGAGTTAATGGACGAATGCCAAATTCCAACAAATTATTTTGAGTTTGATAAGTAAACATGGTGTTACTTTTCAACATGTTCGGCAATTAGAAAGGATAGCTTAATTAGCATTATTCCATATCTTGAAATTCTTCTCCTAACTTGCTTGAGATTATTTTCCACGAATATTAAGGATGCGAGATTTCAGAAGAGAACTACACATTCATGAAGGAATAGGAGAAGAAAGAACAAAAATGAATGCCACGTTCAAATGCATAGCGGTTAGCAACACTTTCGATTGCATCAGAAAGTAAATTGCAATGTAATATAATAATAATAATATAATATCAATGTATGTATATATTGATAGAGTGAAAAAGTTATCTATTAAAAATTATAATAATTGACTCTTCAGCAAATTAAGAGCTTGTAAAACACCGCAATAAAAAGCTTGTATTCTATTAACACCTAAAATGGTATATTGATATGAACGAGCAATAGAGAAGCTCTTGCTAAAGGTATTAATATTTAATAATAATTATTATAATTCCAATTGATCGGCAATTAATCATTTTCATTTCGTTCTTTTCGTATTGCATATTTCATTTATAATACTTAAAGCAGGGAACAATTGATAGGTTAGCAAATGTAATACATATGTCAATCATACTCCTCTATATAAGCGGAGACGGGCATGTGCATGAACAACTTTTTCTAGCAAACTTCTGCAATTTCTTACAAACTCCTTTACTGCTTGTACCATGCTATTCAATTATCATTTCTTACTCATTTCATAAAATACGAAAGTCATTTTCTTCAATCCAGCATATAAAATTAATTATTCCGCTCACATTTCTACTAGAACTTTAAATTATTTATGAACCGTTTACATGTCTTCATATCATTGACAATTCTATTTATTTCTACAGATTTACACAAACATAAACTTATGTAACTTTGAACTCAACACATTTATTTCCTGACATTCCATAACATGTCTTTTTGGAAGTATACATATCATATTAATAATGTACAGCTTAAATGATATTGAAATTAAGTGATCTATGTACTTTCCTGTTTAAATAAACATTATATAGTAAGTCATCAATAAGTCATATTAAGCAATCACTCAAACTCTGATATTTCTAGATTAAAAATACTTCACGCACCTGCGAATATTGATGATAGTGAATGCCTGAACTGCGTACTATCTTTTTCAAATTAAATGCAAATGTCTCAGCCAGGAATGAGTATTTAGTAAATAAAAGAATTGTTTTAAACGGAATTTAATTACTATGAAGAATTTATCGAAGCAATACTGTTCTTTACAGAAATAAAATTTACTTTGACGCAAAGCTTTTATTTAGTCAATAGAAATTCGTCGCTGAAAAATTCGCATTTAATTTGTAAAAGATAGTACATATATATCTTATCAAGAATTATCAATACTTTTGTTAATTCGAATACTCCAAACATAAAGACATGTAGTTTATAAACCAACCTACAACAATGTATCTCATATTAACGTCTATTATAATTTCATATATTACCTGGACATATTTAAAGAATAAAAAAAATCTACCGAACGCATTTTAGGTATTTATAGCGTAGAAGGACAATGGTTTTATTTAAAATATTTTACAATGCTACTGATGCTAAAAATACGAAAATTTTCCTCGAAAAGAAACAAAAGTGGTATGGGATATGGTGTTGGTTGCACAAATGATTTGGAGAAAATTCAACCATTATCTTCAGACAAAAAGGTAATAACTATTGAATTTCGAGAAATTTTTGTTAGTGTAAATGTTATAAAAAAGCTTGATGAACAATGATAAATATCGCTTGCTAAATTATTACCAGAAATATTATTAGTACGTAGAATAGTAAAGTAAATGTTGCAAATTGCAATAGCAGGTCAGAAGTTCCGAAAGTATTCTTTAATTAGCATGAAGACAAATCTACTCTATATTTGAGATATGTCGTTGAACGAAAGAATAACTATCTTGCGTACTCAGTATGATGCGGTACGATGTTATATACTTGAACAAAATCAATTTGTGCATTAATATAATTGACACTTTAAAACTATCAAATGTAGTTTACGCATAAACTAAGCAAAATGTACCGATGGATAAAATTCACTTGCCCATTCCATATATTTTAACTGCATCAATTTAGAGAAACGCTGATAGCATATGGATCACATAATCCAATAACATCGGAGTACCGTCATATATAAAGCAGATAGTACAATACTAGACAATGATGGTGTGTCGAATGAACGCAAATCTCGTGTTCTAATGAATCACGATTCATGCTGATTTTTGTCACGTGCGAATTTTGATTCGTTCAAGATTTAATAAGCTCCTAAATGCGATGTACATTCAACTACATCGTGGCCAGACAGGAAACCACAGTAGTATGGATTCTAATGTATGTAGAACCAACAATGACTATTCGCCATTATGTAGACGGAGGGCTAGGTTTTTTCGTACTCTGGTACACTCAGCACCGCGTATATGTGGTTTATATGCACGACAACACACGATTATATGAAGCTCGTGTAGTATGAGCTTTTTATGCAACAACACGACATACGAGTGCTTTCCTGCCAGGTCGTTCTCCTCGACTTTAATCTAATGGAGCACGTTTGGAATATTGCCAGTCGAAGAGTTCAATATTCTCCGATTCATTCCGTTAATTTTGAAAAGATATGGAGATGATTTGAAGCGAAATGATTGACTATCCGTCTACGTACCACACAAAGCCTCGTTATGTTGCTATGATACGGATAGAATAGCAGTGTTACACTGCTTCCTTAGTGTATTATGTCCAACAGTATACTTCAAATTGCAAAAGTCTCTATTAATATTGAGGCCACTTAAACAAACTTGACCAAACACATACATCTAAAGTGTCTAACTAAATAACTCAAATAATACAATACATGTAGATATAAATGTAAGAAATACATATTTGATGGAAAACGGCTAAATTTAGACCCGGTGGAATAATGCAGTCCACATCAATTCAACTAAAAAAGCGTCCTGTTCTATAAAGAGTCGATTATTTCGTAATGAGAAATCAATCGAAATATTGATATTTAAAGGCGAATAATGCATTTGTTCAGAGTCCGTTTGTATTTAAATCAAGGCGTAACTAAGACGAACTATTGTTTATACAAACTTCAAAAAAGTTGTATTTGATGTGTGTAAGAAATACATATGTATGTACGTATATTCAATTACAGATTTCGTTCACGTTAATTTGAAAAAGCTCAAAGTTTGAAAAAACATTTCTAAGTAAAAACTTATTTCAAAATAATATATATCATCACCAAACTACTATACCGAAAATAACCAAAAATTAACAATTAGTAAATCTAAGTATGTGTTTCTGTTAATGACAGAAAAGATTTTATAAACTAGATTCTTACATGCATCTTATATGTTACTGTTTGACATATGTACTCCAGTAATATTTTGGATGTATTTTCGATATATTGCAAAACTCCTAGAACAAAAACATTTTACAACTGCGATTTCGATCTACATTTTGATTTAAAAAATACATGCAGAGTGGTGCGACAAAGTTGGGGTGACTACCATAATTAAACTGTGAGGGATTTCGAAAAACCCTTTTGGAATTTGATTGAGGACTACATAATCTACATTTTGAAAAGATTTTCTTTATACAGGGTGAGAAGCAGTTGATAACGAACGAAATTTATGTTTTTTCTAAAGGAGACACTCGGTATTAGAATATTGAATATCTCTAAACCTACATCCATAAAATGTCCTTTATATCCTTACGCGTATATGGACCTAAATCGGAAATCTATTAGATGTCTTGCGCTGTGTAGATACAGAACTCAAAGGTAAATTTCAATATAGAAAGATGAATATGACTATCTCACGATGAAATCCAATAGACACGATACTTTATAGCATAATTTCTATAGTGCATGAATAAAAATACTGAGTTAATTCAACTTCTCGGTGATATCGTTGAGACTACTCATTTAAAGAGATAAGTGAATGTCATTTCAAAACAATTCTCATAGTTTTAATTGAAATATGATCTTTACAAATTTAGTTAATGGTTGATGCTCACTTACATCACACTTTGTTAAATATTAACTGTTGCTTAAATATAAAAATACAACAGTACAGTATAGTAGTAGATATTTTTTCAAACGAATTGTCCCATTAAAAAGTGGGTTGGCCCTTTAAAGTGACATTAGTTTTAATTCGAAGTTGAATACCTTCGCTACTGATAGTAAGTACTTTTGCAATAAAATTCGAACACTCCTAAAATATTAATATTTAAATTTATTTAACGGAAGTGGCAATGAACATTTACTTTTTTCAATACGTTCATAATGTTCAATTACTTGACAGAAACGGTAAGTACTGACTTCAAGCATACATTCTGCCTGAATAGATTTGTTTATGGTTTTAAATTGAACCTTAGTAAAGTAATATTTATTTGTAGATTTTAAACTTACGTAAAAGATCATTTATATTCAAACCAAGCACTTTTGTCGGTGTATGTACACTCTAATGTGGGTATTTTGAGTATTACCATTGCTATTTTGTGTTAATAAAAATACATCTTACAAAATCTAGATGACCCATTTTAGCAATTACTCCTGAAATTATTCCGTAATAAAACTTTGAACACATATAATGGAAATAAGGAAATCACTATAACTGTATATATTACCATAATATTTTAGGCGTTCGATGCTGTGTTCTATCATGGTGTCTCCAAAAGTGGATATTACTTCGTAGGTGGCATTGAAAGAAGACATAATAACAAAGTAAATGGACTAGTCTATTTGCTGGTAAGTTAATAGATATTTATATATATTATAAATTTGTATTTTAACAATTCCATAATATTACAAAGATCAGAAATCGACAGTTTCTGGTTTTACGAAATGAATCAATTTCTTCATTCGTTGAAAAGATGCTACTTTATGCCGATTAAAGAGAACGGAGAAATACCATTTTTCATTAAGAGGCAGTTTCAATATATTGGATTGTCTATTTTTCGAAAGTAAAATATTAAATTTAACAAAGCTTTATTTAGCCGTAAGTGAAATAAAATACGAACTGTACCATTAACACCGTAAATATGAATGTCAATGATGAATCTATGAAAATATAGAAACGATTCTTTCCACCTCACTGCAGGTTTTGTTGTTTTACGTTTGTATCCCCAGGTAGCACGAAAACGCTTTTAAAAGGTTAAATAAAGGTTACTTGCAACGTTCAACGGTTACAAACGTTGAAAAACGTTGCCTAAACGTTACTCACTAAACGTTAATGTAACGTTAAAAAGATATCGTTATATTTGGTTACTTTAATGGTGAAACGTGTTAATACATGTTTGATACGTATAATCTTTTAATAGATAATGAATAATGATACCGAGTTTACGTTGTAGAAATTTAAAAAATTAGCTTATTTGCTGCTTCTTTACTTTCCTATTTTTTTGATGGAGTACGAATTTACTTCATATTCTTCCCTTTACTGCTATTCATTTAGTTCGGATGTGTTACAATTTTTTGTAGTTTCATTGTTATCAGAAACTAAGCTATCATAATTAAGTGACGTCAAAATTTAATGTATTGTATTATTTTATAAAAATATTTTTCCAACGTTAATAAAATGTTTCTCGTGTAACGTTTACAGTACGTTAAATTATAACGTTTTATTTTTGTGACACTAAGACGTTTCAAACGTTATATAAACGTTTTTGGCAACGCTTAGAAAACCTTTTTTAAAACGTTTTAGAAATGTTACATGCTACCTGGGATCTCCAATAAGTAACAAGCTTAAAATAACAAAATCTGTAGTTAGGTTGAAATATTCGCTCAAATTTCGTAGGTTCGTATGATTTTTTTTTATCTATTCAATCTCATTTACAAATTTAAGACGCTGAAAATCAGAAAAAGATCATCATTACAACAAGAAGATGAAACGATTTACTGTGTTAATATTTGGGATGTGATGTATATAAAATACTATCTTCCAGCTGATAAATTATATAACGTTATTCCAAAAGAAGAGTTAACACCGACATTCAAAAAATATGTCAACAATACAAAAAAGACATAACAGACCCCTATATATGTATCTATGGCGTATGTCAACAAAAAAAAAATCAAAGAACAAAATTCAACAAATCATTTAGAAGATAGATTATAGTAGATGCCAAGTGGATATAATTGATTTGCGACACACCTAAATGATAATTTTTATTTATTATTACAATCTAAGACAGCGACGGGCAGAGGTGGCCTACCACTTAAGTTATATATGTAAATTCAACTATAAGGGTGCCGTGACTTTGGTTACAACTCAAAACTGTACATGGAAAACCAAGACATAATCAAGATGGGGCTCCATCGAATGTGTCAACCACGACATTGGCCCTAATGATCGTAATACAATAAATCATTAAAGTTATTCAGGATGACCATGACCTAAGAAAGTTTATCCAAGTTGATCGCAATGTTGATCTAACAGAAGACAGGAATGTTAGAGAAATCGCTGACAATTGCTTCATCAGATGGAAATGAAATTCAAACAGCTAGAAAAATGGTGGCTGAAAAACTCTTGAAACGAGTTAAAGAAAATGAAGCTGCTTCTAACAAATCGTAATAACTAGCTTACATTGTATACACTGTGTCTATACCACTAATGAAAATCTCTACAAAGTTGTCATCAAACATTGTGTATTGTTCTTTGAGCTATCTACTTAATTAGATATTTATCTTACTGTCAACTATAAGGTATTAGTTACTACATGTTGCACACAAACATTTTTTAGAGACAAGAAATGTAAACTGAAATCAAGGCAACATTTTAAAGATATTAGAGAGATCTCGAGATCAACTAAATTGAAAAAAATCAACCAATCATACTGACAGGAATACTTTTTTTGCTATTTTACAACCGAAGAAATTTGCAGATACGGTGAATGAGATGATGCCACATTTTGGCTAAAAGATTTACTGAAAGATTAATGAAGCTGCTGATTGAGTGGTTATGTGAGATTTCTAGATTAGAGAGTGTAGGTCTACTCATTTAGTTTGTTTATCAAAACTATCGTCTTGCCCTTACTTGAAAAGACTGTGATGAAATGGAAAATTCTTTCAAGCTACATTTTTATATTTAGACATGATGACACATAGAGGTTTCGATTATTTAAGAGATTTAGTAATTTTGAAACGCATCTGATCAGCTATAACACGCGGTAGGGCGCTTATATATGAGTCTGCTTCAGTAAAAATGCCTTCGATCAGTCATGGCGATGACACACAGATATGGAGCTTGATAAAAAAAAAATTGTCAATTTATTTTGATTTAGAACGAGATTAGAACTGTTTACAACTGCTGCATGTTGTCATAAATAAAATGCGACTCAACACAGAAAATATTGTCTAAAGTTTGAAAAGCTTTCCAGAAATGAAGGCAGGTTTTTGCGAAAGCTTTTCAACGCTGCTTTTATCAATGCTTTTTAATGCTACTGATCTCCTCTCTTTAAAACAGGTAAAAGTAATTTTATTTCGTAATAGCTGCGTAAGCTACAAATAGTTTATTACAAGAACGTAATATGCGCAACATCACAATTGTTATGTTTGATCTTGTTGCAATATTTGATGAAATTTGGGAATTTTTTGAGTAACAACAATGCACAAATAAAAAACAATGCATAAGCCAATCCGCGGTTATTTTTTTTAAATCTCTAATGACACTTAAGGCACTAAAATTTAGACACACAATTATAACATCTGCTGAAAATCATTTCATGAAGTAACGGAAAGAATATTTTTATAATGGATAAAAATAGTTCTGCTATGTATTATTTTTATTTCATTGTTTTTACCCGTCTTACGTAGGCCAATTGTACTTACGCAATCAATTTCTATTTATTCTCGCACTATATTTCCGGAAGTTATTAATTTTATTTGTACGCTCAAATATATAACTATCGATACATAACAATAACAACAAAAACTCATGAATCTAAGGATCCAATCTAGACGACGGTAATCTCGAAGAATCGTTTAATTTCATGGTGTTCGATCGTTAAATTGAAAACTGATTTACTTACAGGCATTATGTGCCACAATCCATAAACTGATATAATACATTCCCTTTCGCCAATCGAAAAAAGAAGAAAAAAGCGTAGATGTAGTAGAATGGTTAATACTTCATTGTTATATTATATATTGTCTGCATCTACATTGTGTTTCCTCGTACATTACGTTTTATAGTGTAAAGTCTGCATCAACCCAAATATTATTTTGTAAATGACATATAACTGTAGTTCCTTCGTCAAAATATTTACAGCAAAAAAACATCTTACAAAACACTTTATAAAAGTTAAAAAGTAACAAAATGAATTTAATTGAAATATGGCACATAAGAAAAAAAAAACACTAATGAACGTACAATAAGTTACTTCTAGCATATATACCTAGGTAGCTTTCGTTCTAGTTTGCTTTGTATATCCACTGCTCTATGTAAAATAAAAAAGCTGTTTTTGTTTCCAATTCTTAAAATAAACGTGTAGTATGAAATGCGTATTATAGTGAAAGATGTGTGCTTACAACCTAATATACAATACTTCACAAATATGTAATGTTTAGCTTTATAACTTCATCAATTGATATAAATGGTTAAAACAAGTGTGTCATGTAATTTATGTGTACTTTTTTGCAGATTAGTCGCACAACTCATAATAAAACCATTATATTGACAGCGTAGACTTACTTACCAGATACAAGAGTTGCATTTAAATCTTAAAAATTACTTATAATTACGTAGAATAAATAGCAATTAAGAAATTTATGTCTACGTCTTGCAGACAAAATTGACTACAAACACTGAAGATTTGTGGGTAGTAACTCATTAAAGAAGGAGATTTAATAGCAGTTTTGTTTTACGGTTCATACTTAAACACAAACTAATAATTTTAATTACCAATGACTATCCATCACACTCTACCACTAATAATATTAAAATAAAGGTACGAAAATAATGCTAGATTTATTGTTCATAAAAGGCAAGCTGCTGTAAGAATAATGATAATTGCAAGTTCTAAATATATACATTTTCCTTCAGCACTATTCAAAGTTTAATCAACTCTTGTGTTGTTTCGTTGCCATATTAATTATGACAATACTAATTTCAAGATTTTAGCTAGACTTACCATTGGTCATAATATAACTTTAATTCGTACTTAATTAATATATCCCTTACACCAATTATTTGAAACAGTTCGTTAAACCATCATTATAGAAATTAATTATGAGTTAAAAGTTAAAATTAGAGGCTAATTACCATGTTCAATGTCATTTATTTTTTACTTATTCAAAGAACGTTTCTTATCACGTTCTTAAACGTACTTAAAGTAAATTATTTGAAAACATTAATACATATTTTTATTGCATTATACGCAGGCCACCATCGCTAGAATCAATAATTAAAGAACCAGTTCCAAATCACAATGCCGTTTTAATAATTTACCAAAAATGTTTTGTGTAATTTTAATGAGCACACTTTTCATAAAATTGTGATATTTAACATTTCGACCCATTTTCTTATTTAATACGTCAATAAGCTAACTTTTACTAGAAAATTAATAGCAAATTCTAGAATATTAGAAACTACACTACTTAAAGATACATACATCAGAACATTCTAGAATCTTATAAAATGTTATGAAGTTGTGCAGCATGTTTCTTGAAATAGGAAGTGGTTTATACATAGAAAAATAACCACTTGTTGAACCTTTTAGAACGTTTCATTCCCATTATTTGCATTTACTGACGAGTACATAACAAAAGACATTCGATTACATTGCTAAACTGAGAATAATTAACAAACAAAACTAAATGAGCAGTAAAAGATATTCAAATCAGACAAATAAAATAATTCAGGTAACATCCACTACTTTAGAAAGAGCTGTTAACAACCGTTCCTGAAAGGGTTGTCGGTTTCATTAATGTCTGGGCAGTCTAACGCGTAGAAAATCGAAAGCAATGAGAATGTTATCCTTATTTTTGTCGTTATAACAACAACTTAACAAAAATGTTCTTAGAACTGCATCTATAATGTGAAAGTCGCTAAGGTAGTAACCTTAGTTGAAGTCCTCCACGTGTTAGATTTAAATTTAGAAGAAGGGTGATATTGCGCTGTGACCTATTGATCTATTGTGCCCCCTTACATGAGCTGTAAGCTGCTGGAGTATGGCCGCTCTCAAAGCTTCCCATCCAATCTAAGAGCTTTACTAAATTGCAATAGTTGTGATGGTGTCAGGGCAGGTATTTCCTATTCGTCCATGACATCTTTACCGAGATAATTAGCTCGGGTTTCCGTGATGTAGGTGCAGTAAGATGTCAGGTGTTCCGGATTTTCATCCCACGCCCGTAGAACTTGCAGTCGCTATTCTATTTTAGACTTATCCTTGTCATGTGTTCCCCAAGGTAACAATGCCCTGTAAGAAAACCTGTGAGGATGCGTAGTCTACTTCTGCTTAGTTCTATTGAAGTTCTTGCTCTGTGCTTGTTGTTCTTTCCAAGGAATATTTCGGGTGTTATCTTGTAGATAAGTTTACACCTGATGTTTCGTTGATCATACTGTTAACTTCTTCCGAAGGTTTCCGTAGACTAATGTTGTTGTCTTCTGCTCTTCGTTATATACTTTATTTCTTCGTCGAATGTAAACTTGTCTACTCGACAACACACGGAAGACTTCAGCGCAGAAGTTAGTAGCATATTTATAAATTTGTACTCTTGTTATGTGAGACACTCTGCTTTCAATCAATTTTATTTATAGATTTATTTCTGTGGTTGCATATCAGCATAATGAAAATTCAATATTTAAATTCAGTTATTGACATCATTCCTAAGTTAGAAGAATGGAATTTTTGCCGTTTGGCATCGCTCAAAGGAAAGCAATTTTGTTTTATGTACATAGGTATGTATGGAATAACAGATGTTGGGAAGATTTAACTTAATAGCCGTATGATATAGAGAATCTTGATTGTCCAGACTTTTAATGAACCTCGAGATATAAAGCATTAAACAAATTCAAATTAAAACATAACATTAACGATTGGGAATATTACAAACAATTGTGCAACTTGGTATCCTCTACAATTGAACGTGAAAAACAAGCGTGTTTCTCATTTAAAACTTCTCAAAATATCAATACCAGGACCTAATGGAGTTTATTACAGTCTTTTGATGTTAAAGCAACTACGTCCAAATTTACTTCCCAGCATTATGCTTTTAACTGTGATCAGTTTAACTTAACATTTTGCAACTAGTACCCCACATCTTATTCTGACTCCAATACTTGACATTTCTCTGCGTTTCTGAGTCATATGCGTTTGAATCTGATAGAATTAATGCTCAAAGGCTTAAACTGTGTGCCCTCCAATTGCCGCCCATATTTACACGCTTAGTTAATTTTGGTATACAACCCAATAATGTTCCTAATTTGTGGAAGCATTCTTTAACCAACCCATTACCAAAGGTTTGTACACTATCAACAACCACAAAGATAATCGAAAAGTTATTAGATTTTCAAATTCAACAAAACGTAAAAGTGAATAGTATTTTACCGAACTTTCAGTCTAGTTTCAGACCTAGTTATAACTGCTCGACCACTTTTGTAACTATTGCAGATGATATGAGAAAAGCTATGGATTTAAGCAAGATAATATTTCTTGTAACTTTGGATTTCTCCAAGGTATTCGGCAAAATCGATCATGACATATTGATTGCAATATTCAATTACGTGAGTTTCAGTCAAAATGAATCTGATCTAATTTCTTCTTAATTTAAGTGGTCACGAAGAGGCGATGATTCTGAACAATATTTTCCAAATTTCTGGATATTAAGACTGACGTTTCTCAGAAGTCCATACTGGATGCATTATTATTCAATATTTAAATATGTATGTAGCATTTTACCTGCTTAAAGTATTGTAGTTATCATTCCTCTACTAATGATACTCACCTTTATATTTTTCAACAATAAATAATTTTCGCTATCAATAAAGTAAATGTTGATCTGGAGTTATATTAAGCCAAACTAAAGAACACAAAGCAGTGCTCAACGCTGATAAGACTTTAGGTGTAGGTAGTTTAAAAAACATGTTTCTAAGCTAATATCCACATCTTATGAGACTCTTAAATGCCTCTTTTCCAACAGACATATTTTTGACAGAAAAACACAAAACTTATGCTATGTAATATTCTAGTTTTGAGAAAGTTTATGAGTTTTTGAGTAAGTTATGGACACCAACAATAAAAGACGAATACAAGTTGTTCAGAATTCAAACCTGAGATTAGATATGACATCAAAAAAATTAATCGTATTGGTCACAAAATAGTTAAAACACGATAGCTCAACATGCAAAATAGCTGGTACACTATTACTATTTAATTACATTTTTCATTAGTTATTATTTAAATGAATGTATCTCTAGCATTAAACTCGAAAAATATTACATTGTTTTTATTTTTAATAAAACTACATTAAGCACGAATATGAGAATAGAATCAATTCATTCAAGAAGAATCAACGTACAAATAAGTAAATCAATTTGTTAGATTTTAACATCGTTGATTTTAGTGTTTCTCCATATACCTTAATGATTATCTAGGTAACATAAATTATCACTAAACATCCTAAAACTAATAAGGATTAAAAAGCTTTCAGAAATTAGATGATAATATCAAGATTAAACGAATAGTTCAAGTATATATTTATACTAATTATAGAATAAACAGGTAAAATGGTAATGACACAAAATGTATAGGATTAGAGTTAGCTTGCAATTGACCTAATCTTTTTATGGCGGAGGCTCAATTTTATTAGCATGAAGTACATTATTCTAAAATTAAATATAAATAAATTACATTGAAGTAAAATAATTCTCTTCAAAACGGAAATGTATACATATCTGACGAATAACACAATATAACAACATGTAACACTGCAGTTCAAACTCTTTTGCTTATGTAAGATACTAGAAAGCAACGAAAGATATCTTCCATATTTTGTTCTATTTTATTTGCTTTTCTACATATTCTACTATATATTGATTGTAATGCTGAACTTGTGAGCAACTGCTATGCGGTTTTCTTAATGTGTCGGTATTTTAATAAATTTATCACATAGGTAAGGTTAAATTAAATTAAAAGAAAACTTTATATTGTCAAGATATGTGTTGTATGTACTTTTACTATTTTTTTGTAACTTTGATAAAGTTTACGTGCAGTAAACGAAACGTTAGCATATGTGATGTTTTATTGACTAACCTGTCCTATAGAACCGACGACTAATTGAAGTTTCATTGATTGTAATATCTGTTGTTTCATAAACAAACTGCAAAGGAATTAGCCTGCAAAATCTGAGTGCCAATGGATGAAGATTAACTGCACAGATGCCAGAGGGGTCAAAAAGATGTTGGCATCAGAAACATTAGGATCTGAAAAGCGCTGTTTCTAAAAGCCCTTATGTACTTGAACTATCACTGCAACCCCATTTTGTTATTAAGTAAAGGTCACTTAATTCTCCATACGACAGTGCATTGAAATCTCTTTTGATGCTTGGAATAAACGGACAAGAATAATCAAATAAACTTTACTTAATATTTTAATATTTTTTCATCTATGTATTTCAAATATATATTATGTAAAGAATCTAAGCATTCATTAAAAAAAATAAACTACTTACTTCTATATTCATTCGACTTAAATAGTTCACTTAAAACTATTTAAATAATTTTCAAACATTCACTTTCAAACGACTACAAATTTCTTCTTACTACAAACGCTAACTTTATACAAATAGTTGCAAATGAATTTTTCAATTTGACTGAATCTACTAAACATGCATGATGCAGTTGTAGTCGTAGCTTAAACTAAAACAGCTTGATAGTCGCATAGGTAAGAGCAGTTAGCCAATATTGTCGGTGAAACTTGTGGCAACGTCTCACTAGGTCGGTAATCCGATGCAACTAGCATTGGCTGTTGGAACATAATTAACAGCGCCATATTACTATCGTCGAAGTGATATTGTAGCAAAGTCATGTAAACACATTTACACACATAATTTACACAGCAACAAATGCAGTGAGTAGTATCGATAAGCAACATAACTCTGAAAGCAGCTGCACCTGCACTTACCACAAAAAAAGTCTGGAACAAAACAAAAATGAAAAAGGATAAGTTTCATCAGTTCAATCGTTATTTATAAACTTCAAAACCCAAAGTTAAAGTTTATTCAGATTTAGAAGAGATATTTGCTTTTGGCTAATTTAGTTTAGTACTGTAATGAAATATCAGAATCGTGCTACTTTCTATAATTCCAATAATTTAAATGAGAATGAGTTAATGGACGAATGCCAAATTCCAACAAATTATTTTGAGTTTGATAAGTAAACATGGTGTTACTTTTCAACATGTTCGGCAATTAGAAAGGATAGCTTAATTAGCATTATTCCATATCTTGAAATTCTTCTCCTAACTTGCTTGAGATTATTTTCCACGAATATTAAGGATGCGAGATTTCAGAAGAGAACTACACATTCATGAAGGAATAGGAGAAGAAAGAACAAAAATGAATGCCACGTTCAAATGCATAGCGGTTAGCAACACTTTCGATTGCATCAGAAAGTAAATTGCAATGTAATATAATAATAATAATATAATATCAATGTATGTATATATTGATAGAGTGAAAAAGTTATCTATTAAAAATTATAATAATTGACTCTTCAGCAAATTAAGAGCTTGTAAAACACCGCAATAAAAAGCTTGTATTCTATTAACACCTAAAATGGTATATTGATATGAACGAGCAATAGAGAAGCTCTTGCTAAAGGTATTAATATTTAATAATAATTATTATAATTCCAATTGATCGGCAATTAATCATTTTCATTTCGTTCTTTTCGTATTGCATATTTCATTTATAATACTTAAAGCAGGGAACAATTGATAGGTTAGCAAATGTAATACATATGTCAATCATACTCCTCTATATAAGCGGAGACGGGCATGTGCATGAACAACTTTTTCTAGCAAACTTCTGCAATTTCTTACAAACTCCTTTACTGCTTGTACCATGCTATTCAATTATCATTTCTTACTCATTTCATAAAATACGAAAGTCATTTTCTTCAATCCAGCATATAAAATTAATTATTCCGCTCACATTTCTACTAGAACTTTAAATTATTTATGAACCGTTTACATGTCTTCATATCATTGACAATTCTATTTATTTCTACAGATTTACACAAACATAAACTTGTAACTTTGAACTTAACACATTTATTTCCTGACATTCCATAACATGTCTTTTTGGAAGTATACATATCATATTAATAATGTACAGCTTAAATGATATTGAAATTAAGTGATCTATGTACTTTCCTGTTTAAATAAACATTATATAGTAAGTCATCAATAAGTCATATTAAGCAATCACTCAAACTCTGATATTTCTAGATTAAAAATACTTCACGCACCTGCGAATATTGATGATAGTGAATGCCTGAACTGCGTACTATCTTTTTCAAATTAAATGCAAATGTCTCAGCCAGGAATGAGTATTTAGTAAATAAAAGAATTGTTTTAAACGGAATTTAATTACTATGAAGAATTTATCGAAGCAATACTGTTCTTTACAGAAATAAAATTTACTTTGACGCAAAGCTTTTATTTAGTCAATAGAAATTCGTCGCTGAAAAATTCGCATTTAATTTGTAAAAGATAGTACATATATATCTTATCAAGAATTATCAATACTTTTGTTAATTCGAATACTCCAAACATAAAGACATGTAGTTTATAAACCAACCTACAACAATGTATCTCATATTAACGTCTATTATAATTTCATATATTACCTGGACATATTTAAAGAATAAAAAAAAATCTACCGAACGCATTTTAGGTATTTATAGCGTAGAAGGACAATGGTTTTATTTAAAATATTTTACAATGCTACTGATGCTAAAAATACGAAAATTTTCCTCGAAAAGAAACAAAAGTGGTATGGGATATGGTGTTGGTTGCACAAATGATTTGGAGAAAATTCAACCATTATCTTCAGACAAAAAGGTAATAACTATTGAATTTCGAGAAATTTTTGTTAGTGTAAATGTTATAAAAAAGCTTGATGAACAATGATAAATATCGCTTGCTAAATTATTACCAGAAATATTATTAGTACGTAGAATAGTAAAGTAAATGTTGCAAATTGCAATAGCAGGTCAGAAGTTCCGAAAGTATTCTTTTAATTAGCATGAAGACAAATCTACTCTATATTTGAGATATGTCGTTGAACGAAAGAATAACTATCTTGCGTACTCAGTATGATGCGGTACGATGTTCATATACTTGAACAAAATCAATTTGTGTATTAATATAATTGACACTTTAAAACTATCAAATGTAGTTTACGCATAAACTAAGCAAAATGTACCGATGGATAAAATTCACTTGCCCATTCCATATATTTTAACTGCATCAATTTAGAGAAACGCTGATAGCATATGGATCACATAATCCAATAACATCGGAATACCGTCATATATAAAGCAGATAGTACAATACTAGACAATGATGGTGTGTCGAATGAACGCAAATCTCGTGTTCTAATGAATCACGATTCATGCTGATTTTTGTCACGTGCGAATTTTGATTCGTTCAAGATTTAATAAGCTCCTAAATGCGATGTACATTCAACTACATCGTGGCGTGCAGACAGGAAACCACAGTAGTATGGATTCTAATGTATGTAGAACCAACAATGACTATTCGCCATTATGTAGACGGAGGGCTAGGTTTTTTCGTACTCTGGTACACTCAGCACCGCGTATATGTGGTTTATATGCACGACAACACACGATTATATGAAGCTCGTGTAGTATGAGCTTTTATGCAACAACACGACATACGAGTGCTTTCCTGCCAGGTCGTTCTCCTCGACTTTAATCTAATGGAGCACGTTTGGAATATTGCCAGTCGAAGAGTTCAATATTCTCCGATTCATTCCGTTAATTTTGAAAAGATATGGAGATGATTTGAAGCGAAATGATTGACTATCCGTCCACGTACCACACAAAGCCTCGTTATGTTGCTATGATACGGGATAGAATAGCAGTGTTACACTGCTTCCTTAGTGTATTATGTCCAACAGTATACTTCAAATTGCAAAAGTCTCTATTAATATTGAGGCCACTTAAACAAACTTGACCAAACACATACATCTAAAGTGTCTAACTAAATAACTCAAATAATACAATACATGTAGATATAAATGTAAGAAATACATATTTGATGGAAAACGGCTAAATTTAGACCCGGTGGAATAATGCAGTCCACATCAATTCAACTAAAAAAGCGTCCTGTTCTATAAAGAGTCGATTATTTCGTAATGAGAAATCAATCGAAATATTGATATTTAAAGGCGAATAATGCATTTGTTCAGAGTCCGTTTGTATTTAAATCAAGGCGTAACTAAGACGAACTATTGTTTATACAAACTTCAAAAAAGTTGTATTTGATGTGTGTAAGAAATACATATGTATGTACGTATATTCAATTACAGATTTCGTTCACGTTAATTTGAAAAAGCTCAAAGTTTGAAAACATTTCTAAGTAAAAACTTATTTCAAAATAATATATATCATCACCAAACTACTATACCGAAAATAACCAAAAATTAACAATTAGTAAATCTAAGTATGTGTTTCTGTTAATGACAGAAAAGATTTTATAAACTAGATTCTTACATGCATCTTATATGTTACTGTTTGACATATGTACTCCAGTAATATTTTGGATGTATTTTCGATATATTGCAAAACTCCTAGAACAAAAACATTTTACAACTGCGATTTCGATCTACATTTTGATTTAAAAAAAATACATGCAGAGTGGTGCGACAAAGTTGGGGTGGACTACCATAATTAAACTGTGAGGGATTTCGAAAAACCCTTTTGGAATTTGATTGAGGACTACATAATCTACATTTTGAAAAGATTTTCTTTATACAGGGTGAGAAGCAGTTGATAACGAACGAAATTTATGTTTTTTCTAAAGGAGACACTCGGTATTAGAATATTGAATATCTCTAAACCTACATCCATAAAATGTCCTTTTTATATCCTTACGCGTATATGGACCTAAATCGGAAATCTATTAGATGTCTTGCGCTGTGTAGATACAGAACTCAAAGGTAAATTTCAATATAGAAAGATGAATATGACTATCTCACGATGAAATCCAATAGACACGATACTTTATAGCATAATTTCTATAGTGCATGAATAAAAATACTGAGTTAATTCAACTTCTCGGTGATATCGTTGAGACTACTCATTTAAAGAGATAAGTGAATGTCATTTCAAAACAATTCTCTCATAGTTTTAATTGAAATATGATCTTTACAAATTTAGTTAATGGTTGATGCTCACTTACATCACACTTTGTTAAATATTAACTGTTGCTTAAATATAAAAATACAACAGTACAATATAGTAGTAGATATTTTTTTCAAACGAATTGTCCCATTAAAAAGTGGGTTGGCCCTTTTAAAGTGACATTAGTTTTAATTCGAAGTTGAATACCTTCGATACTGATAGTAAGTACTTTGCAATAAAATTCGAACACTCCTAAAATATTAATATTTAAATTTAACGGAAGTGGCAATGAACATTTACTTTTTTCAATACGTTCATAATGTTCAATTACTTGACAGAAACAGCAAGTACTGACTTCAAGCATACATTCTGCCTGAATAGATTTGTTTATGGTTTTAAATTGAACCTTAGTAAAGTAATATTTATTTGTAGATTTTAAACTTACGTAAAAGATCATTTATATTCAAACCAAGCACTTTTGTCGGTGTATGTACACTCTAATGTGGGTATTTTGAGTATTACCATTGCTATTTTGTGTTAATAAAAATACATCTTACAAAATCTAGATGACCCATTTTAGCAATTACTCCTGAAATTATTCCGTAATAAAACTTTGAACACATATAATGGAAATAAGGAAATCACTATAACTATATATATTACCATAATATTTTAGGCGTTCGATGCTGTGTTCTATCATGGTGTCTCCAAAAGTGGATATTACTTCGTAGGTGGCATTGAAAGAAGACATAATAACAAAGTAAATGGACTAGTCTATTTGCTGGTAAGTTAATAGATATTTATATATATTATAAATTTGTATTTTAACAATTCCATAATATTACAAAGATCAGAAATCGACAGTTTCTGGTTTTACGAAATGAATCAATTTCTTCATTCGTTGAAAAGATGCTACTTTATGCCGATTAAAGAGAACGGAGAAATACCATTTTTCATTAAGAGGCAGTTTCAATATATTGGATTGTCTATTTTTCGAAAGTAAAATATTAAATTTAACAAAGCTTTATTTAGCCATAAGTGAAATAAAATACGAACTGTACCCATTAACACCGTAAATATGAATGTCAATGATGAATCTATGAAAATATAGAACGATTCTTTCCACCTCACTGCAGGTTTTGTTGTTTTACGTTTGTATCCCCAGGTAGCACGAAAACGCTTTTAAAAGGTTAAATAAAGGTTACTTGCAACGTTCAACGGTTACAAACGTTGAAAAACGTTGCCTAAACGTTACTCACTAAACGTTAATGTAACGTTAAAAAGATATCGTTATATTTGGTTACTTTAATGGTGAAACGTGTTAATACATGTTTGATACGTATAATCTTTTTAATAGATAATGAATAATGATACCGAGTTTACGTTGTAGAAATTTAAAAAATTAGCTTATTTGCTGCTTCTTTACTTTCCTATTTTTTTGATGGAGTACGAATTTACTTCATATTCTTCCCTTTACTGCTATTCATTTAGTTCGGATGTGTTACAATTTTTTGTAGTTTCATTGTTATCAGAAACTAAGCTATCATAATTAAGTGACGTCAAAATTTAATGTATTGTATTATTTTATAAAAATATTTTTCCAACGTTAATAAAATGTTTCTCGTGTAACGTTTACAGTACGTTAAATTATAACGTTTTATTTTTGTGACACTAAGACGTTTCCCAAACGTTATATAAACGTTTTTGGCAACGCTTAGAAAACCTTTTTAAAACGTTTTAGAAATGTTACATGCTACCTGGGATCTCCAATAAGTAACAAGCTTAAAATAACAAAATCTGTAGTTAGGTTGAAATATTCGCTCAAATTTCGTAGGTTCGTATGATTTTTTTTTATCTATTCAATCTAATACTGGTATTACAAAATTGAACCACTAAAATTACGATTTCTTTGTTATAATTGATAGTATAGTCATCTGTGTGGACTTCGTATACGTACTTCATAATTTCAAATACATACGAGTATATCCATAGTATATTTATATAAAAATTTGTCATGTTGTTGAATTTTGTTGATGTCTACAAAGTACCTTTTTACTTTAACATTCACTTTTACGATGTATTTTTTACGCATGAGGAAAATCCTTTATGGAGACTATGTGAGAGTCCAGCACCAGGCGATGTGCCGTTTACCCACTAAAAACCTCATGCTTACTCAACGGCCTCATAGCAGCGCACCCGGAACTATCCGGGAAACATCACGTCAGGTGCAGCCTGCGGGCTATTTGCCTTACATTTCTCTTTCCTGCCTCGCTCTCTGGTCAGATTCCTTGCATCGCATAATGTCAGTGATCATATCATGGATGTACTTCCAGTTTACTCTATCATTCTTGGTACAATGGTATCCGGCACACATCCGGACAATGTATCCATACCCTTAGATCCCGTATCAGCCTTTTTTGTCCATTGTGCCTAAATCATCCAATTTAAAGGCGACATAGTCCCTTCTACGGCTCCCTTTTTCAAAAGTAGGTACAGCTTCCGTTTTTTTTGCGTTTTTCATTAGGGTGTGCTCGTTGTCCGCACCAACCACCAGCGCCAGGTCATCTCCATAGGCAATCGTGACAACATTCCGGGGCAGCTCCAAAAAGAGTACATCATCGTACAATATATTCCACAGCGTTTACTTTTACGATGTTATTACTACATTTCGTATTTTATTTTGCTTATGACCTACTCTCGAGCAATGAACCTTGAACTTTCCGCGAATATTACTTTCCTGATGTCTTCACATAATATGAATACTATTAGAATAAGATATTTGTTGCAGACTCCTAAACTAGGTCTTCTACATAGTGAACATATTCCGAAAACTGAATTGCCTGCTGATGTAGAAATGAAAAATTCTTTTGCTGGTGGTGGATTATCATTTACTCCGGTTTCGCCAATGCAACAATGGAATATCTCCTATACAGGCAAGATGTGGTAATATATCTATACTTGATTATTGCAGAGCAAAACGTTATATTTTTATTTATATTAGGAAATGCGAAGAAGCCAACAAAACATGGCATAACGTAAAATTTGAAGCTAAATTTACATCTAATTTACCATACTTTGTAGTCGATACCGATTCTGACCGAAAAGCATTAGCGAGAGCTTTAGCAAGAGAAGTATGGACAAAAGAATTTTTTGACGTTCTAGAAAAGTAACTATGCTAAGAAATTTTAAAGATATTCTGTTTATCATTTATCTTTATAGAGCTCATCAAACACACTACGAGCAAATGGGAAGTATTACAGGCCATTTAACTATTGATGGTGAAATGGAAAATATCGAGTTGATGGGTTTTAGAGATCATAGTTTTGGTAAGCAAAAAATAATTAGAAAATTGACATTCAGTATCAACATTCAACACAGTCACACAGACACAACAGTCTCTTAAAGTTTTCAAGATTTTCAAATTAATAAAGTCCATAACACTTTGTAACTTTCTTCTGTACATGATGACTTGCTGTCTTAAAACTTAGTTGGTCTGATATTTGTCAATTTGTGTACCTTATCGTATATTCTAGAATAACTACCACTGATGTGCTACTACAGAAACTGTAAATGTAACAGATATCAACATTTCTGTATACTGGGTGTACATGCAAGTTAACCTTATTAACACACTAATAAATGTAAACAAAAAAATCAAATCCAAGTTAGCGGACGAGTGGTCGAATAGCTTGATGCCTTAGCCACTCTTCTCTAAGATTTGGTCAGTTGATGTTCGATTTGATTTGCAGCAGATGTAGCACTGTCGAACTTTGCGTTATTAGGCTTCCAAACTATAACAGAAATAAACATTGGATTTCCTGAAGTTCTAAACCAATAAGATTATGTATGCATCCTGACATCAAATAATGAAATCACAGTGAAACCCAATGCATAAATGTAAATACAAGAATAATTTAATGTTGTATTTGACAAATTTTATTTAATGTACATAACTTTACACAGACTGTATACTATGCAAATAAATAACAAAAATGACATCTGGATGACGTATTTCACGAATTAACCATTTTTTCGTAGGTAACAAACGAGATTGGACTCTATTACACAGATATATATTTCATATGTTTTATATGGACGATAATACAAGAATTTGCTGTGGAGTAATTAGCCAACCTTGTTCGATATCACATTTTGAAATTGGTTACGTAATCCGCGAAGACAAACAGATCCACCCAATCCAGGAGTGTGACCTAATGCTGTACCAACATGGTGAAGATGGTAATCCGCCGAAGCAACTAGCATTTTCTTTTGTCAGTAATAACGAAAGCTACGATTGTAAAATCGAATATTTGCATGATTCAGTCCACTATAAAGGTAGTGATATCGAAGCTAAATTATACGAACGATTTTTTATATGTGAAGTTAATGGGAGAAAGGGTAAAGGAATTAGTGAATGGCATTATAACAACATGAATACATATACTAAAAGCAATACTGAAATTAATTAATTTTATATTTTGTAGTTTCTAACTCTATGTACAACTAAAAATAGATACAAAGTTACAATAAACTTTGCGTATTTAAAATAAAATTTCGATTTTTTTTTATAATATATACAGGAAGTGTTTGTCTATATGTAAATGGTATCCATCCTTCATACAAGAGATACTGCACAAAATGTTACAGAATAATTATCAACATGCTCTAGATGTAGATATGTATTAGAAATTAGTACCTATTGTTACATAAAACATTGCACAAAAAACAATTAGTCAATAAAATAAAAACAAAACTTAAGTATATTACAAAGTAGATATATCACAACCACAATAACAACCGTTCTTAACGGCAAACTGGATAATATATCTCCAGCTGGAATCATTAATAAGTAGATACGGATTGCCAACAACAATTGTTAAAATTTGGGCTCTAGTCAAAGCCACGTTTAATCGTTTAGGCTGAGTCACAAAACCTAAATTATGCAATCTATCACACGCCAACATATTTTTATTAGACCGAACAGTTGATAATATTATAACTTTAAATTCTTGACCTTGAAATTCTTCTACTGTTCCTACTTTGGGAATGTCAAATTCGGCTTCCGCAAAGACGCTTCTTATTTCCCTCATCTGTAAACGAAAAATTCTTGAATAAGGAAAAGATAATAATAACATCCAAATATGTACATGTTTCTGTGCCGGTGGACTATTACTACCCACCACTGTGCGTGCAGATTCCACATATCGTGACGGTTGAGGCAATCGAGGATAATATTGAAATAAATAAATATAACTCTAAAAATACTGACTTTGATCTGTTTTACCGGTTACTAAAGGAATGTTCATGGAAACCTATTGAACTGTTTGGATACTCAGCAAGCTATCTACGAATTTTACAATAGCTTCTGCGAAATTTTGAATTATTGTACAGAGTAGGCCACTAAGCGAGGTAGGCACCTGTATCTCGGAAAGTATTTGTCCTAAGCTTGCTTTACTTAGTGGCCACTATCTCCAACAAAATATAAAATGTGGTAAATATCCTAGCTTAGCATGTAGATTACTCTGAAGATATGGAAAATGCCATTGGAAACACGGGTTGGAAAGGCGGGAGGATATTGGACACTTGTTCAAAACAAAAAAAGACCTTAACTAACAATATATTTCAGAATATTGAAGTCTAACAAGAAAATATAGGAAAAATTGGAACTTTGGAGGTACTTATCCGCAGTGTTTTGGGCAGCACTCGTCCTGTGAGGTGTTGGGAGTAACGCCTATTAACGGTGATGATATTATGCAATCTACCATAAAATAAATTAAGGCCTCGGGTGAGTGTTTGGAAACAGTTAGGAATGCCAATCTGCTGGTTGAATTCATTGTTGAAAACTGATATCCTACAGAAACTAAAACTACCAAACATCGTTTTTAACAAAGAAGCGGAAAGTGAGGAATACATTTCGACTAGATACTATTTAAAGATGCTTTTTATTACCCAAAATCTATTGCATAAGGATGAACACTGAGGTATATACCTGCATTAGTGAATACCAACGCTTTCTCCTACGTTCCTAAAGTATTAACGACCAGTACCCCTATCCACATATTCACGATTGTGCCCGATCTGCACACACACACACACACACACACATATTTTAATTTTCATATACTTTACCTGTTTACTGTACGGTGTTATTATTCCAATGTCCTCTGCAGTACAGCCCGCTCTATATAACTCGTTCACGTAGTAAAATACCTGACTAATTTCGTGCGGATTATACCATGAAGGAGAGTCTCGTACTTGGTAATTCTCTCCATCTATACCATGGAAAACAAAAGAGGGTGGATAATTTGTATTCCTTTTAGGAAGAAACTCTTTAAACTTAAGCAGCATACTCGACAAATTACTATCATCACTGGAAATCTAAATCAAACTAACTGTAATCATCCTTATTTCGCAGTTAAATATATACTACATACAGTGGGTTTCAATTCCGAAAAATAAAACATGGAATTGGGTAATTCAAGTACTCCAGGTAGAGATCGATAATTATACACCAATTTTGTTACAAGTTTTGGATCATATCCTCCAGTCTTAGTAAAACTTTCTACGTCTCTTATGTACGGGAACCTGTTCAAGAGACGTTCCATAAATGATTCACAAAGACCAAATTCAGTTGCATATTTGGAACAAACTACCGGTCCTAATTGCATTGGATCTCCTGTAAAAAAAATCATTATATGTCAATTATCTTAATTCTTTGTTTAAATATTTGTTTCACCTGCTAGTATGCACTGTCCTGACGACATATCAAGAAACGATAGAGGGATCATTATTTCTGGTTCGGTGGCTTGACCAGCTTCGTCAATTACAATATGAGAAAACTGTCCTTTTGATAGCGACATTGAATACAACGCACCTATACTTGTGCAAGTACTAACTGTAACTCGATGTTTACCGATTGTTTTGGAATTTAGCCCTAAAACCGAACAACTCTAATAAGTAAAGACAGAAAAGGATTAGAAGAACCTCTAGTATAAGTATATTATTATTATTAATACAGTAGATTATTTATTATGAACCAAATTGTCGCTGAGAATTGTCAACTTAATAAGTGTGAAATGTGAAAAGAACATAACAACCAAGAAAAAATAATCTTAACCCATACGTTTTCTATATCTATAAGTTTTTGATTTATTTTATCCAATCTCGGCATTTTCGATAAAAATTTTGGCGAAATTAGCGTACATGAGAACTTAGTCTTGTACACAATAATACGTCTGTAAACTAGACAACAAACCAAACCCTTGCATACTCGCACCTCACCCTCCCCTCAAGCGATTCCATCCTTGTACTTTACTAGGGTATGTATTTTTACATTGAGCCGAGTATCTATTTGTAACTGATCTGTGTTTGAAACTACAGAAAGCATCTTAAAGAAAAAAAACCTATCCACGCTGTCAGTCGGCAGTTCCAAAAATAACTGCAGATCAGAAACTATAGTGCATTACACAAGATTCAGTTTATCGCACTAATGCGAGAGGACGGCAGTCCTAAACGTAACAGTCCTTGGACTGCAGATCATCATTATTTCACTGCAGAGATACTTACATATGAAACTGCAAAATTTTGTGAGCTTTATCAAATCTACAGGTCGACTGATTATTATTATCTAATATACATAGATCTACAACATTGTTTTACATCGAGAAAATTAAAATTAACAAAAAATTTGTTATTTATATTATTGCAGAATTAACTAATCAATCAAAGGCAAACAATGTCTTTGGCTGCTATAGTGTAGAAAATTGTACTATACGTATGAGGGTAGTGTGAAAGTTGAAGAGATGCCAAGAGACTTCTGGATGTATATATATATGTATAGTTGCAATACCTTCATACATATATTCAAATGATAAAGACATGAATGATTTTGGGTCAATTATTTTAACTTCGTTAGGTTTAAAATAATGTGTTATTACAGTAACCAACCATCATTGACATGAACACTCATTATAAAGTACATTTGCCTGATCTAAGATAACTTTGAAGAAAGTGTGAAACATCGACAAACACTCTATTAAATCTACCTATATCTCAAAAAAACAAATCTATCAAAATTGTTTCTATCGGCGTGGAATTCAACAATTGTCGATCACATCTGCAGATCTTCTAAGTACATCAATTTTGGTACAGTTCTCAAGAGACTACAGTTCTAGGCCTAACATTTATCAGTACGTGTGTAGAAAAACTTTAACTGAAGATCACCAGATTACACTTCTGAACTGCCAAAACTTTATAGAATGGATATTATTTCAAAGAACGTTATTTTTGCCAACTTTTTTCACAAAGGTTTCTTTTTCCGATGAAAACCAAACGGAAAATACATTAGCTTCGTTTCTGCAGCTGTTTTATGATAGTTTAAAAATCATTTGGTGACAACTAAAAATTGATATAAGGAAAAGTTGATCAGAACTAAAAACTACGCTCAAATATACAATTACATATATCCATTTACATTGAAAAATTAGATTATATTTTTTACTAATCTTTTTATGTTGAACGAACATTTATCCCTTGAGATTATGAAACACACGATAACCTTTTCGCTTCTAATGTTTTCTAACAATTGTGCAATTTAAACACGTAATTAATGCAATTACAATTAAATTTCCATTGATATTGTATACAAAAAGAAAAAGAAAATTTAATGCAATTGGATGTAATTGCATATTTGAACGTAGTTTTTAGTTCTGAACAACTTTTCCTTATAACAATTTTCAATATTGTCAAATATAAAGATACTTTACTCTTTAGTAAAATTCATATTTTTTTACAAACAGCGTATACGACCTAAGAAAATTAATATCTGATGACTGTATTTTATATTTTAGAACATGCAGAACTTTTTATAAGGAATAACTTTTTTCCCTAAAATTAATAAGAAAAAATTTTTCCATATGGTTCCAACTTAGTGAGACATTGTATAAGCATATTGTGAATATTTGATTGAAGAGGTATTCTTTCTAGAAATCATCAACCGCAATATATCAGGTGCACACTGTTTCAAAAGCAGTCTTCCCTCCCCCACGGCAATAAAAAATCGTAAAACCAGTTTTTCTATAATCCAGTACGATTCGTATTTGGTAAGTACGAGATTTATAATTGCATTTTAAAACAAATTTCGTGCGCCAGCTTTACATTAACAGCTACAATGCGTTTTGTAGTGCAGTGGAAGGCATTACTTTTGAAGCAGACTGTACATCTTACATATCAAAAGCATATAAAGCAAGGAAGGTCAAATCAGTATTCATATATAAGAAATGAGTACTTAGTATAATCACAGCAAGATGTAGTACAAACATACAAGGAGAAATGTCTTTTTGATCTTAATCCTATATTAGTATATCATAAACGACTTCGGATCAGTTCATCAGTCCATCATTCAAACTATAAGTGAAACTATTTTTACCCCCAAATAAACTCGATCAATAGAAAAGATGCAGGTAAAAAGAAAGAAAAACAACAAAAAACACATATCTCATAATCCCATACATACCTATAGTCAATCCACTATCAGTTACCATACTACTGCCACTACCAGTACCATTAGCGCCCACATTGATTGTAGCACAATAAGGTGCTATGTTTGGTGGAATCGTATTATCATTAATAGACTTATACGATACAAGTCTTACTAAATCGCCGGGTTTTAAAACACCAGATTTTATTAATCTCATGCTAATTAAATTCGCTGCACTGTTTGACGGTGTCGCTACTAGAATTCTTGATGGAGCCATGCGTAAAATCTGCAGAATTGTCTCTACTAATGTAACTGTTTTTCCTGTACCAGGAGGACCAAATACAAAATATGGGTGTGGTCTAGCCTCCCCTAGCAAAATATGTCTCACCGCCTCCTTTTGATAATAATTTAAGGATTTATCAAACCAATCTAGTTTAAGTGTTTCAAAAGAAGAATTTTTCTTGGTTCTTACTACTTTCTTATTTGGACTTAATTTATCTTTTTTATCTTGCGATTTTTCAGTTGTACTTTGCATAATTTTCATTAACTCACTATTAGATAGCCTTTTAGTTTTACTTGTTTTCTCGAGAACATCTTCATAATTATCATATGTGAAGTTAATTTGTGGTTCGACGGTTGTAATTTGCATTGGAAATAAAAACTTTCTTCCTAGATTTTTTACTGCCAATCCCACAGCTTGATGCATTCTGCGATATTGCGTTCTTGATTGTATAACACTAACAGAATAATCGTCTCCCTTATATCCATCATGAAATTGTGAATTAAATTTCAAATATACATGTTTTGCACATACTTTGTATACAAAACCTTCGTAACAATCGCTTATGTTACTAAGACTGTCTTTAGCAATAATTATATCGCCTACAATAATTGATGGTCGTTGTTCGGATAAATTTTCATATTCTAACATAAGATATTCTCCATTTCGTATAAAAGGGATTTGATTCCTGTCAAATTTTCGTATTTCAATAATAGAATTTATTTCTTCCAAATGTAATAAAGTATGAAACCGCTTTTCATAATTTTGAAACGATAATACTTCTGTCAATACAGGCAGTATATTCTTTAACTCGTCTATTGTTAATCCATCATCATATTTTAAAAATACCTCCCATAATTTGGTAGGAATTGGATAATCAGGCAATCGATAGGGCACAAATCTTGCAGGTACAAAAGGTTTCGGCGCTCTAATTATATTACCATCGTTTTGCATAAATTTCACCATCGCTCTACTGTTAGATATCAACTCTTGCCTATTATTTGAACGACTATTTTCTGTAGTCGCTTTAGTCAAAGATTTGAAAAAATTTCAATATGACGAATAATTTCACATAAATCAAACTCGAATATAATCGTTTCATTTGAGTAACCTGCCATTTTAATAATACATTCTCCCTCGACACTAATTGTTTCGTTGGGACTTATATTTATCGGAAGTGAGTTAAAGATTTTACATTGATGCGATATATTTTCAATAATGACAGCATTTAGAGTAATAGCAGAAGAACGGATATTTTTTATCTCGAATTTAAAATTTACGATATCATTAACGTTTGTAAACTCGATGTGAACATCGTCGCTGATATCTATATTATTATTAATATACTGCGAGGTGACAGTATTTAGTGATTGCGTAATATTTCCATTAACCGCAGATAAAACTTTTAACGCTCTCCAAGTACATTTACCCTGTTCACTTTCTATAATCTCTGCCACCACTTTATCTTTCAATACAGGAATATAGCCAACACATAAAGATTCTCTATCAAAAAAAATATTAAAATTTATAGTTCCAGTCCGACTGGAGATATCCCACGTCTTAACGTTTCCTTCGACTACTCTATGCCGTAAAGGATTTATTTTATATACTTTTAAAATATTACCGGAAAGATCAGTCACATTTTCATCAATTTCAGATATGACGTCTAATTCTACCCAATCCCCAACAATGGGTATAAATTCAGAATTAACATTATTAAGATTCACAACAATATCATCAGGATCAATGTATACGTTCCTTTTATCGCGTTTAATAACTTTACCTATCACAGTTCTATAACACCAATTGCGCTGTTCATTTGAATTAGCGCAATTCCATTCGTTGTCTATAATATTAAAGTTTGTTATTTTTGTCTCGTTATTGGTTGTATAACATACGTATGATACTTTTGTCCCAACTGCGATACCTAGATTACTTTCACGGTATAAATATTTATTGTCTATAAGAATTCCATTATCACGTATAGAAGTAACTGTACCAGTTCGATGATAACAGGTATATTCTAAAATATCATCATCATCAATTTGGTTTACTTGATTTTCTATAGTATTGTCCGATTTCAATGTATCATAAGCATCTTCCAATGATATATCTGAAGGAGAACCCCAAAAATATGATACAAAACTCTTTAGCATCTTAAAATATTTAGATTTAAGTGTTTTGTAATAAATTATCTACAATCAAAGAAATAATTATATGTACTATTACGATCTATGAAGTATAACGCACAGACTCATTTTATACACTTAGGTATTTAAAAATTCAAAATTTATCATGATTAACTTTGTTTCTGACTGGAACTAACACCTGGAACACATGGCAAATCATACAAATGTACTGTACTGATTGGTACTGATGTATACTCGTGGACAACCTAAATGTCACCCACTGTAATAAAAAACAACTTATCAATAAAGATCGCAAGTTACATGTAGTGAAATATGTAGATTGTAGGCAGTCATCATATGGTATTGTTGCATTATCATGCATTATAGTCTGTGTTTCCATTAATTCTAGTATAAAGTTTCTCTAAGTAACGCCCATTTTTATTTCGGTAAAGCCGATGTAGTTACGCCCCTGCTACCGAACCACACTTGCGGTCTTTATTGGTTCGGTAGCAGGGGCGTAACTACATCGGCTTTACCGAAATAAAAATAGGCGTTATAAGAAAGTAACTTTTAATGTATTTACAATTACTATTGTACCCCTTACGGCGATAATCGTCTTACTGTGATTGAACGGATACGGATCCCTTATAAATTCATGGGCCGCATTGACTACAAATTCAGGCATTTTAATTAAATAAGACAATATAAAATAAAAAAAATAAAATATATTTGGCAGCGTTATTACACACCGTAGTAATGTAGATATATTACATATTGTATATGTATATTAAAAACAGGCAAAAGCGTATTTGTTTTCATTACATTGATTACCAGACATATTCATGTCATTAAAAATATAGGGCCTTAATTTTTAGTTAATATGACCAATGAATTCATATAGTAGGTAATTAAGCTAAGTACGATTGCCAGAAACACATTACACACATTAAAAATTACTTTCTTATACCGACGAACGGACCATACATACTCGTACGATAAGCGCGCGCCGTTAACGCTCCCGATGTACTGTCCCTGGAACCGAATCAATTTTTGCGGTCTTCACTTATCAATCACCGGCTATCCCTTGTATTAAATGATACACTGAGCTAAATTTCTATAGAAACATTTAGCAAAGGTATGAGTTGGGAATTACCTAGAATTACATTTCTGAACATAAAGACAGTAACTGCTTTCTATTTGCTACAATTCTCATCTCGCTTCAGTTTTCTCCCTAATAAGCATCGTTTTATTTGCAAGTGAGTATGTGATTTGTTTTACTGGAGTGAAAATAATCATCATTCCTCATCTCACTTCTCACATGCGATTCTCACTTCAGCCAAACAAATCACATACTCACTGAAGTGACATGAGAATTGTGGCAAATAGAAAGCGGCTAATACTTATATCACATAACAATATCACAACTGTTAAATATGTAGGGGAAGTACCTACCGTATAAAGAATAATAAATTCAAGTGAGATTTCTATAATTCCATAGAGTTAGGCAGACATCCTACAAAATCAGACATTACCTTCTAGTCTGAAAGAGCCTCTAAACATTTTCAAAAGCTTATATGAATTGTTTTTTGGCGAGGGAACTGTTGAGTAAAGCAACCACCGGTTCTATTTTGGCGGTCTCAAACATCGGACTGTTCACTCATTTATGACGTCATATAAGCAAACTGGTTGGTCAAATAAGCAAACCGCTCGGTGATGTTTGGTGTTTGTGGTTTGTTTACGTTTCATTACCGCCATTATTCATAACCTACTGCACTGCTTTATCCTTTTGTGTTTACTTTTTTACTTAATATAAAATGGAAGGTATGGACACAAAATACACAAAAGTCATATAAATTTAAAATGTGAAACAAATCATTTCGTTCTTGTCTAAAGGGGGATCCACATTTGAACATTTTGGCCACACCGAACAGAATATAAGGCGAATGGCCCAAATTTGACTAGTGGAGACGTTTCTCCGAGCCGAACAAAACCCGCCAAATGTTTTCCGAGTCTTGTCGGTAAAATGGAATTGCTCAAAGGAATTAAGTAAGTGTTCGCCGAATGATCAGTTTGGATGGCATTTGCGCAAGTTCACGCTGTTTGCCAACTTCGCAGTTGTTCGGTCCGGTTGTGTTGTTGGTTGATTTAAATATATAATATACATACATAAGGTAATTTTAAAATGAATTAGGGTCAAGAAAAATGTCTTCAACTGATAGACCAATACTAAAAATATCCTGTATTGTGGAACACTAAGTATAGGTTTATATTACAAGAAAATTAAAAAGCATGATTAGATGTCAGTATATCTGATGCAATTGGATGTGCCACTGTTGACACAAAGAAAAAAAAATGGAAAACCTAAAAGGTTTTCCTTTTTATTCTTTAATAACTTGCATATCATGATAAAAGTGCTTGCAGCCACAACTAAGTCTGCCGTGTCCATTATTGGAGTATAAATTTAGGTAGGCATTCTAGATTGATACATTAATTTATTGCTCCAAACAAAATAAAGTGGCGATGCCGGGAATATAGAAACATAACGAACATTTCGAATAAACCGAAGTTTTGCTCGTTGTGTTTGTTGAGATAGATTTTTTTAAATGGAAAGGTATGCCTATATTTTATTAGATATTCTAATTCTATACTTAAAATAGATGGTGAGTGTGTTATAACGATTTTATTAGCCTCCGTAAAAAAATCTACTTTCCACAGATTGAACTTATTAAATAAGTTCTAAGTTAAACTTAGTTGCTTATAAATTTTATAAGCAACTAAGTTTTTAAGCACTTAGTTGCTTTAAGTGCTTAAAAACCTTAATACCTTTCATTCATTTCTTTTACTCCTACGTGACGTAATATCACTATAAAGTAAGATCGGTATCTGTCACTTTTTTCTTTAATTGCGAATAACTCAGAAGTAATGGTATTTAGGTATAGGGTATGATACATAAAATATGTGTATAATTTATCATAGAAGGTGAATTTGGAATTTATTTTATAGCATGCTATTTAGAAAATCGAAGTTGATGCCTACTTCCGGTTAACCGGAAGTGATATTTATTCAGAAATATTTTCACGTGATAGTTCACATTCAACCATATCCAACTGCAAAATTTTGTTTTAAAATTCCGTTATATAAAATACTTTTAATAGGCCATTCTCACCAATCATCCTGTATGTCAGTAACTCAGTAACATGGTGATAATTTCCACCGAAATTTCCTTTTCTCACTTATGTTTGTAACTTGTAAGAAATCTTGCATAATAAAAAAAAATACATTGCTATGCCTGGAAAGAATTTCGCGTCACTCCCCACTGCCCACGCAGCCTAAGTTTCCATTGTAGTGGAAATTAACATTTAGTTGTCCACGAGTGTAGGCTTTTAAATCTGAACATGGTCTTGAATTTGTCATGTCGTATGAGGTTATACATACATGGGTTATACGTATTTCAAAAATTAATTTATTTGAACTGATCTTAAGTAATATTCGTTTCGGTGAATTTGTGAAAAATCAAGAATTTTAAGGAACTAAATCAATTATTATCTTCAATGTCGTCTATGACCTTTGGCCAAAAACTGTTTACTCCGACACCTCCAGATAAGGGAAGTTTTCCATTAGATCATGATGGTGCTTGCAAAAAAGTAATGATCTATTATATGAGTTGCTTAAGGAAGAATAACAATAATAATACTGCCTGCCGTGAGGAAGCAAAAGAATATCTTCAGTGCCGCATGGATAATAATCTCATGGCAAAAGAGGACTGGTCAAAATTAGGATTTTCTAATCAAGAAAGTGATTAAAATAAATAAGTATGGTCAATATATTAATAGGGTGTACTGGAAGTGTTGCTACTATTAAGCTACCAGTACTTATAGAGACTCTTAAAATTCAATTCAAATCAAGTTATGACAAATGTGATGTAAGTATCAAAAGTTATGTTAGATACCTATACATCAGATTCGATACAAATCTATAGAAATTCATGTATGTACAACCGCCAATTATTTTTCTATCTGGTATATCAATATCGCCAGAAAAATATGTTTATTACAAGCTTGTTCTTTGTGTCTACCTATTCTTTACCTGTGCAATATGTGTAGCATAAGTTCTATGGTACACATACTACATTACGAACAAACCTTATATACCATAAACGAAAAAGTTTAAATACACTCTGGGATTCACTGCAATACATGCACTTGTCATGTCTCGTGAAAGGCAGAAGTGAATATTTAGTATTTTTCTTTATTTAACGCGGTGCAGTTTATAGCATTTATCCTTTCTCTAGCATTCTAATTAAAAGTTTACATACAGTGTTGGCCATATAATTAAGAACGCTAGCTTTTTGGGATATTTTTCATTTTTACTGGTGATGTATTAAATAATTAAGCAGTATATATCTTGAAATATTTTGTTGACGCAGAAATAAATTCACAAACAAAATAAAATATTTAATGCATTCCATAGATAACATTTTATATAGAAACAGAGCAATTCATGCTGGACATTTAATTAAGAACGAGGGATAGTGTATTTAAAAACTATATCATATACCTTAAAACTGTTACACCTAATTGTTAATATTTTATGGGAAACCCTTTATTTTGCAAAACTTCATCGCATCTCCAACCCATAGATTCAACGAGACGGGCACAACGTTCTTGGGGAATACTCTGCCATGCTAGCACTACTTGCTCAAACAGACTATCTAAATTTCTTATATCTTTTTGTCCCACAATCCTTTTGAAATCGTTCCATAAGTTTTTGATAGGGTTCAGGTCCGGACTGCATGAGGGCCAGGTCAGAACTATGACTGCATTCTGATGTAGCCAATTTTTTACTCTACGCGTGGTGTGGTTTGGATCATTGTCGTGTTGGAATTTCCAAACAACTGGCAAATTCTTCTCTGCATAAGGCAGCATCACGGTTTCTAAAATGTTCATATACATGTGCTGGTCCATAATGCCTTGGATTCTGTCAATTGGACCACTCCGTCCCAGAACATCTAACCCCAAACCATTATGGAACCACCTCCATGCTTCAGTTATTTCAGTATACCTCGGATCGAATTCTTTGCATGGTGGACGACATAGGTATTGCCTGCCAGCAGATCCTAATCGATTCATTTTAGTTTTGTCAGACCAGAGTACATGTTTCCCTTGGTTAATCGTCCATTCTCTACGAATTGTTGCAAATTGTATTTCCAGAACCAGCTTCTCCAAATATCTCTTGCCTTATTGCGTCAGATATCAGTCGAGGATTTTTCTTTGCTAAACGTACAAGTCTTGCGTCAGTCTTAGCAGTGGTTTTTCTGGGTTTCTGTTTTCCTTTTATATTTTTTGTGGTATTATATAACTTATAGTGGTTGGCAGCATAAAATACCATTGTTTTTGAACTCTGCAAATGCTCTGCTATTTTTTATATAACCATTTTCTATCGTATAACTTAAGAATACATTTCTCATGGTAGGATCGCAACTTTTGCTTTTTCCCATGTTTATTCCAAATTAAAATAATTGGAAATATTATATATACTTATATATTGTGTAAATACAAAGAATATACCTTTATCATAAGCCTTGTTGCAATAATTGGAAACTATCAACAACTATATGTAGTGCTGGATCAAACTTAGTTTTGAAACTATAAATTAATTTAAAACGTCCGTCTATAAATTTGTGACGAACAATATAACAAAAATGTATATATGTTTGCATATGATCAATCTGTGCAATATAGTTTAAGCTAGCTAGTTTAGTGATTTAATTTACTGAATAATGTAAATATAAAATCTTATCACATTTATTTGTTTTAAGATTCAAGTTATTATGACTAACTGTGCCAAACATTTTTGTTCCACGTATGAATTACCATCAGATATCAAAATGTTTGATGACTGTAATGAATGGACCATGTGGCAGAAACGAGGAGATCCGGTTTTACACATTGAATTGGGAAAATGGGCTGATATATTCCTAATAGCACCTTTAGATGCTAATTCTCTAGCAAAACTGGCGAATGCAAGTATTTAAACATCATATCTGCAAATGCTTAGTTTAGAAATATTAATTATAAACAATTTGTAACTAATCATTTCTTAATTTTTATTTAATATATATTGAAATGAGTTGATATTGTTTATTATATTTAAAATATGATTAAATACAATTAAGTACTCTATTTTGTGCTAATAATATATTTAGAATTGTAATCTTTCTAGTTCTTTTTTACCTACAATATACTAAACTTCCGTTCACGTTTTACTGTATATTAAAATGTATTTGTATATTTCTTAATGCTCATGTGATTTTAGGGATTATGTGATAATTTATTAACTTGTACAGCAAGAGCATGGGATATTTCAAAACCTTTAATTCTATGTCCTGCAATGAATACAAAAATGTATAACCACCCCATTACTGATGTACATTTAAAATTACTGGAGTCGTGGGGATACCATATAATACCAGTCATAGAAAAAACCCTTATGTGTGGAGATACTGGAGCTGGGGCAATGGCTGAAGTAAATACAATAGTTAACTATCTTATTAATATTTGTGTAACAAAAAATATTACATAGCAACAAATTTTATTAAAAATTATAGGAATAAAAAAGTTCAAAATTATGTATAACATTTTATTAATTATTAATCACTATTCGAATTATAAACAGTTTCCGATTGATTAGCTAGCTCTAAAGGGTTTTTATTTTTTATATATTCCGAATATTGCTCTGGTATTGATTTAAATCTTTTAATTTTTGCTCTAAGTTGTTTCCATGTTTCTTGGTTGTAATTACGTTTATCTTTAACCATAGCTTTAAAGTCATTTCCATATTTATCCATTAAATATGTTATCCATTCAACTTGCCCCTTAGGTAATCGAAATAATTTTACTCGAGGTGCTTTTGCATCCTTTTCTAATTCTTCGGCAACATGTTTCTTAGGAATCTCAACTTCCTCAATTTCTTCTTCTATCCATTCACTTGAAGTTGTTATAATTTTTGTTTTCAGCTGTTTTTTGTTATTTGGTATTTTAATAGTTTGGTTTGGATCATATGATAAACCCATCTCTTTCAAGTTTATTTGTACGGATTTATTCCTATCCCAAGCCTGTTTTATTTCTTTACTAAAAACATATACTGTAACCTCTTTGGATATTATTTTGTTTGGAGTATTACTTACCATTCAATATTTCCTACTTTATGCAATTTATTTCGCAATCGTTTACGATTTACGTTATGACGATATACTTTCTTTCTTCGCTGTTTTCGTAATTTAGTCATATTTTGTTTTATAAAATCACTTTACTGTTTACTACTTTGACACACAAGTCTAACCTTACATTCTTCACGAGGAAATTGACAGATTTGGGTACGTTCATACCCACGTTCACTTGGTATTTACAATACAGACGCCAATTTATGAATGTATCTCTTTAATAGTTCTTCCATGAATAAAAAATATAATAAAATAAGACTATCAATTTTGTCATCGAAAATAATTGAATATATCGATTTTCGTAAATTTATAATGTAATAAGGAACCTAAATATCGAATTTAGTGAAGAAAAAAAAACATTTTATAGGATTTGCGCGAATGGGGCCGTCCCGTTTTTTTATAATGTGTTAATAAATGTTATATTCTTAAAGATTACTATAATCTGATGTAGATAATAGCAAAAATTATCATTTTAGTGGTACTGGAATCGCACAAAAAAACCGATTATTTGTAAATCGCGGCAATTTCCAATCGATTAGTTGAACAGCGCCATCTGCCGCAACGTCATTAAATGTAAGGTAAACAGTTCTAATAAACAAGCGTTCTTGTAGTTGTTTTATTTATGTTTACAATTTATTACATTTTCATTTAGTTGTTGTATAAAACATTACAATAAAAATGGTTGTCTCTTCTGATATGGACAGACCACGGTTAAAACATATTGAAGTGGAAAACTTTAAATCCTACAAAGGAAGGCATATAATAGGACCATTGAAACCATTTAATGCAGTTATTGGCCCCAATGGCTCAGGTACGTAACCAAAATGTTGAAAGTACATACAATTACCCATAAAGTATTGCAGGAAAATCGAATTTTATGGATGCAATATCTTTTGTAATGGGAGAAAAAACAACAAGCCTTCGTGTAAAACGGTTAGGGGATCTAATACATGGAGCTGCTATCAGTAAACCAGTGTCACGAAGGTAAGTTGCGAAATAATAAATGGTAAGTATTTTTAACTAATATAAATTCATGATTGCAGTGCATCTGTTACTGCTGTTTTTATTTTGGATGAAAGCGAAGAAAAGGAGATAACATTTCAAAGATCTGTGCAAGGTTCTTCTTCAGAATACCGAGTAAATAACACGGTAAGTAAAATATAAAACATCCAATATGAAATTTGAAACCACCTAGCTAATGAAATTTTATTAGATTCATTAACTTATTCTTTACATTTCGATTTGAAAAAAAATGTACGTGTCCCATGCAGTAAAGGCACTAAAGATTATAGAACCAATATCAGTATAAATTTAAGCTGAGTTTATACTTACAGTGCTTGTATCTGAATACTTGCATGCAACTGCAATTTTTAATTTACAATTTATTAATATAAAGCAGACTTTGTTGTTTTACTTATTTGAAATATTATTTTTAAATCCTATGTCAGACTATGTGCTACTGATGCTGTAAGTTACTGCAACTCCCAGTTTAGTTCCTTCTAATTTAGACGCAATTCACAACTGAGTTGCCAAAATAAATTACATCTGTTAAGTGACATAATTGCTGTAATTTGCATATGCAATTAAGTTGTTGTAAAGTTTCAGAGTGATAGCTAGTTATATAGTAACTAAAATTCCAAAAAAAGTCCCTACATTTTTGATGCAGCGGTCCTTAAAATTGCATTTGTAGAGAATTGTTACTTCAATAAACACTTATGCACTAATTTAAAAACATCCATTAAAAAAGATAATCAAAGTAATGTCATAAATTAGATTGCAATGCTTGAGCGCCCTTATCAAAGCACTTGTTCGGTATTATTCCACTGGTCATTGTGAGGGCTTATCTTAGCCATGTTTCGGAAACGGCGTGTATCGAAGAAACTAGAAAACATCATAGCGAGTATGCCAGATTTAGAATGCGAAGGCGATAAAATTAAATGTGTAAGATGCGACAACTATTTGAAGTGTACCAGCAGGTGGAATTGTGAACACCACTTAAAAAATATAAAACACTATTCTGCAACCCGTAGCAAATGATACAGCGAACAATGAACATTTGATATAGGTGTTTGTTTTATTCTATGTAATCTACCGTTCACTTTACTAGACTAAGAAACATTAGTTTCCTTCTGGAACAAGTATTCGGATTATACATTACCAAGTCGGACATCGATAAGAAACGTTATGTCATCTGCTCGTGACTATGTTGAAAGGAGAATTAAAGCAGAATTGAAAGATACAAAATTGTGATTATGTGTTATTTGAAAGTGTTTGTGATTTCATGGAAGCTTCTTAAAACAATAAGTGTTTCAGCACGTTATATAATAGATTTTTTGTCATTATTTTATGTGTAAACATTCATGCGTCCGCATCGCCTATGCTCACTCATGAAAGTCACGAACAAATGATGCGAGTACGTAAACGTTACTGCACGCTCGCCTTGATACGGCTGTTCGGCTCCTTCACGTTGTTCTCCGCTCTATACTGAAAGTTGCCCCTCTTTGCCGACTCTCTTGATTAAATTATTGTTTCCTTTCAGGTGGTTCCAAGCCAAGAATATTTGCAGCAGCTGGAAACTCTCAAGATAAATGTGAAAGCAAAGAATTTCTTAGTATTTCAAGGTGCTGTCGAATCGATTGCGATGAAAAATCCAAAAGAAATGACGACGTTGTTTGAAGAAATCAGCGGGTATGACATTTTATATACATATTATTTATCCTCTAAATTGATCCCTCCTCTGTTCATTTTCATCCTGAAGTAGAATAGTACATTCGTAATTATGCTTGACGTATAAAATTGCACATACATATGTATGTTAAGACGTTTTAAGCGGTTTTCCATAATCAATATGGAAATGTTTGTTATCCGTTGTATATACAGGGTGCCCGGATTTCGTAGGGACAACATGGGTTAACTTGTTTATTTGAAGACATAGAGAGACTGTTAAATTAGAAAAAAGGTGTAGATTCAAAAGCTCACTAAGAATCCATTTTCAAATTTTACTTGTCATACTTCATTTGTTTAATATTGAAGAAAAACTGAAATCTCCTCATTTCTTTTATTTGCCGTACCTTTTTTATTAATTGAGATATTAAAATGTGGTTTGATGCAATTCAAATTGTAATCTAAATACTTTTATTGAGGCTTAATAAAACAAATTTCTTTTGCGCAAATTTTTAGTAATCTCACTTAACCTCAAAATTTTAAATTGATACCACCCAATTTTTGTGGCTCTTTTAAAAGGAGATTTTTTTTGAATACAATCATGTATCGCATGATATGGAAATTTTGTCAAAATTTGGAAAATTAAGCTTATTCTGATTACTGGCAGACATCACAACTTTTTGTTTATCGCGTTATCTGTGAAAACAACACGCTCGTCATTATACGAACCTGTCAAAAGTGTCAATGTTATTACTTCAGGATAATTTTGAAAAATACGATGTATTTTGTACGTATATCAAAAGTTTGAAGAGTGTGGCATTTTGTCATTCCTACGAAATTTGGGCATCCTGTATATAAGGGAAAACTCGGATCAAATGAATTATACTACAAATACATAGGACATGCATTTTTCATGTACTTACGATATTTTGTGTGTCTTTTCCACAATTTATGATAATACAATAATAACTCAATACACAGTTCATATGATTATATCATTCCTTCGTAGAATTTTGATGTAGAGTTTTGGTGTTCCATGTGAAACGAACCCAACATTTTTGGTATATTGTCGTTTAAAGTGTACAGTAAATGGTGGTTTGTTTCTTTTTGTACAACACTATGTTGCAATTTCAAAATTAATCTAAGAATGATGCACTTTTATGAATTTAATCAATTATTAACAAATTTTTATTAAGCTCCGGAGCATTAAAAGACGAATATGAAAGATTGAAAAATCAAATGCAAAAGGCACAAGAGGAACTTAATTTTGCGTATCAGAAAAAGAAAGGTATTAATGCAGAACGTAAAGAAGCTCGTTTAGAAAAAGAAGAAGCTGACAAATATGCCAGACTAAAGGAAGATTTGGTAATTTTTGAGTCATTAAACTTTTAAATTTAAGAACATATATTTGAAATCAATGTTGCAGAACGATAAGTTGGTAGAACATCAATTATTTAGATTATTCCATAACGAACGCGAGATGAAAAATTTAGAAGGCGAACTTAAATCTAAGCAGAGGGAAGTTGAAAAAATCGAACGGAAGAAAGAGAAAGCCGAGGAAGCTTTGAAAGAAAAGAAAAAAGAGCAAGGAAAGTATAGCAGAGAATTAGCTAAAATAGAACAAGATATTCGTGAAGTGGTATGTAACATTTACTTTATACATATTTTAATAAATCAATTATTATTATGATCCCTTTAGGAAACAGAAATGTCAAAGAAGAAACCACAATTCATTAAAGCTAAAGAACGAGTTTCTCATATGCAAAAAAAGTTAGAAGGCGCAATAAAAACTTTGGAACAAGCTAAGAAAGCTAACGAAGCTCATATGAACGATATTAAAAAGCTGGAAGATGAATTAGCTGATGTAGAGCGAGCTAAAGATGAATATGAGGCAACTATAGCAGGAGAGTCCCAAAGTCAAGGTCGGGATGTTCATTTAGAAGATGAACAAGTAAAAGAATATCATCGTCTAAAAGAAGAAGCTGCAAAACGTTCAGCTCGATATATGCAAGAGTTAGATTCGGTAAATCGTGAACAAAAATCAGATCAAGATAGATTGGATAATGTTTCAAGGTTACGAATAGAAGGAGAAAATAAACATCGTCAAAAAGAACATGAAAAGGAAGAGATGGAAAAACGAATTGAAAAGTTGGCCGAGCATATCCGGTAAGAATACACAATTTATATTTTCTTTGGAAAATAAAAATAATAAGATTATAAATGAATATTAACGCACATTAAATATATAAATTATATTCAGATATTCCTTGGATTGACCCCAATTTCATTATTACAGTACAAGTGAACAGGCGTTATTAGATCAAAAACAACTCCGAGCTGATTTACAATCCGACGTAGGTTCATCGAAAGACCGCGTTCATGAAGTCCAAAAACAGTTAGACGATGTGCTTGAACAACTAGGGGATGCTCGTATTGATAAACATGAAGACGCTCGTAGAAAGAAGAAACAGGAAATTGTCGAACGTTTCAAAAGCAATTATCCTGGAGTGGTGAGTAATAGTAATGCCTGACAATCTTTCCCAATTGCTTTTTAATTTTGTTTTTAGTATGATCGTATGATTAACATGTGTCAACCTATTCACAAAAGATATAATGTCGCCATCACCAAAGTTTTGGGTAAATATATGGAAGCTATAGTTGTGGATACAGAGCAAACTGCTCGACAATGTATTAAGTACTTAAAAGAACAAATGCTCGAACCGGAAACTTTCTTGCCTGTTGATTACTTACAAATAAAGCCTGTCAAGGAGAGATTACGAAACATAACCGAACCGAAAGGTGTCCGACTTTTGTATGATATACTCCAATTTGAGCCTCAAGGCATCGCAAAGGCGGTCATGTTTGCTACAAATAACGCCTTGGTTTGTGAAACCCCTGAAGATGCAATGAAAATTGCTTATGAACTTGGTGGATCAAGATATTATGATGTAAACATATTAGTTATGGTATTATATTTTTAATTATAATTTCATTAATTCCAGGCGGTTGCTTTGGATGGTACCTATTATGCGAAATCTGGGCTAATATCAGGAGGGAGTTTAGATTTAGCACGTAAAGCTAAGAGGTGGGATGAGAAACATATGTCGCAATTAAAAGCCCAAAAGGTAAGTTTTTGATTATTATTACGAATGAGATGCATTATTTTTTAATTATAAGTAGAAATATGTAAGATTGCCGTATTATTCCATTGACTTTCTACACCAAAATAAAATTTCCTTTCCTGGTACAAAATTGTAATTTTTGTTTATATACTAGGTCCGGTTGATTTAAGCATCGAATTGTTGCAGTTTTATCATGAATTCACATTGGTGCAGTTTATGTATATTTTACTTTCATGTTTTTGTTTTTTTTATTCAGGAAAAGTTAACAGAAGAATTACGCGAAGCGATGAAAAAGTCCAGGAAAGAATCTGAATTGAATACTGTGGATTCTCAAATTAGAGGATTAGAAACGCGTTTAAAATACGCTAAAACAGACATGGATAGCACAGTAAGTATATAATGAAGTGCAAAGTGATTGCCGTTAATAATTGGTTACTTTTTTTTTCTAGAGTAAACAAATCAAGGTTGTAGAGAATGAATTATCAAGATTATCTGATGAAATTGCCAAATATGGGGTATGTTAATTTTCACGTAACAAAAATATAATTTTGTATATATTTCATTTTTATTGAAGCCTGCTATAGAAGAAATTGAAAAAACAATGCAGACTCGTGAGCAGCAAATTGAAGAAATAAAAATGAAGATGAACAGCGTCGAGGATGTAGTGTTCTCTCGTTTCTGTCAAGAAATAGGTGTTAGAAATATAAGACAGTATGAAGATAGAGAATTACGAGCACAAGAAGAGAGGAAACAAAAACGATTGGAGTTCCAAAAGCAAATTAACAGAATCACGAGTAACTTAGAGTTTGAAAGGAGCAGAGATACACAAAGTCAGTAGATACTTCTTAAAATTATGATCATATGCGTTAATTCTTATTTTTTTATAATAAATAATTTTAGATAATGTAAGCCGTTGGGAACGCACTGTTAATGACGAGGAAGAAAAACTAGAATCATGTAAGAAACAGGAACAGAAACAAAAAGAAGAAATCGACAAAGATCAATATCATATTGATCAACTTAAAACCGAACGATTAGCAAAAAAGCAGGAATGTGATAACATGGAAGAAGACGTTAGCAAAGCAAGAAGGGAGGTTGGATCAATTGCTAAAGATGTCCAAGGGGCACAAAAGCAAGTCGTTTCTTTAGAAAGTAAAATCGAAAGCAAAAAAAGTGATCGACATGCAATTTTAATGCAATGCAAGGTATACTGTATTATATTGTACCTATGTTTTAGCCCTATATGAAAATTATTATTACAATGCCAATGTTTTATTTATTTAATTGCATTCTTCAGATGGATGATATAGCCATCCCAATGGTAATAGGAAATATGGAGGACATTGTTCAATCTGATCCGTCACAATCTTCATCAGCAGATAACAGTAGCACTGCTCAGTTATATGAACGTGAAGCTAGGTAATATACCAATATTAATTTTTACATTCATGATTGAAATTGTAACAATTAATTTGTCTAGAATTCAAATTGATTACCATATGTTATCGGATACCTTAAAAGATAAAGAAGAAAAAGATGAAATTAAGAAAACAGCCGATAAATTACTTAACGCAATTAAGAATTTACAAGAAACCTTAACCAAAATACAAGCTCCTAATATGAAGGTACCATATTAAATTTCTTTTCAATATAAGGCTTGTCATTGTAATATGTATTTTAGGCTATACAAAAGTTAGTAATTGCACAAGGAAAGTTGCAATCTACAAACGAAGAATTTGAACAACTTCGTAAACAAAATAAAAAGACTAAAGCGGCTTTCGAGCGTGTAAAACAGCAAAGATATGAACGTTTTACTAGATGCTTTGACCACATCTCTAATGAAATAGACAACATTTATAAATCTCTAGCTCAAAATCAATCGGCGCAAGCATTTTTAGGCGCTGAAAATCCGGAAGAACCGTATTTAGATGGTATTAATTATAACTGTGTCGCTCCTGGTAAACGGTTCCAACCAATGTCCAATTTATCTGGAGGAGAGAAAACAGTAGCTGCTTTAGCGTTACTATTTGCTATACACAGCTATCAACCAGCCCCATTCTTTGTATTGGACGAAGTGGATGCTGCTTTAGATAATACTAACATCAGTAAAGTCGCTAAATATATTACACAGAAAACGGAATCATTACAAACAATAGTTATCTCTTTAAAGGAAGAATTTTATTCTCATGCGGACGCTCTTATTGGTATATCTCCTGCTGTAAGTATCAATTACATATTAATGATTTATTCTTATACTTATATTTTCTAAATTTTTAGCCTTCCGAATGTCTCGTTAGTGAAGTGTTTACTTTTGATTTAACAAAATATCCATACTAACATTTTTTTTTATATTTCGCGTTTTTATTTTGTTTAGATTAAGTCTTATAAATGTATAATTAGTGTTTATAATAAATTATTGAAATGATGATATATTGTTTAACCTAAACTATTATTATAGTTTTAAATCAGAGCATTTAACGCCAACCTTTGCTATATCAAAACCTGCGCTACTGTACTTGCAGTTTTACCAACTTCCAATAATAAGTGTTTTACTGTTTTCACAGATTTAGTTTATAAATTAGTTATATTCACATTCGTTTGAAGCAGCTGTTCTGGGAATTACTGTTTTTTTTTTGTCTAAAGACGTGAAATTTATTTTATTTATTTACTTTCATATTTGTTATGGCTTAAACAGACCTCTATTGGCTCCACACGGAATCTACCTTCAAGTATACATCAAGTAAACGTGTCCGAATTACTTTCGGGCGTCACAAGTATACTTCGCATACATATTCTAGGCAATTCGGACACAGCCTAAATGATTCTAATTTACAACAATTTCTATGACTTCTACAAGTTGTTTGTAACGCCAGATCAAAGAAATATGTACGCTAATTAGAAAATAATAAAAACTTTCCATTGCCTAAGAAGAGGGACAAAATGATGACATCAAAACTGAGAAGATGGTAGCTACACCCACTTGTTGTGTGATTCCACCCCGAAATTTAAACGGAAAATGTCTTCATTAATTAAGTCCTCCGACATTCTTTCTGACACCTCGATTGTACGGTCTTCTAAAAATCCAGAAGCAGAACCTATGTTTGCAAGCCATAGTTAACACTATAGACTCACCCACTGACAGCTTGGCCAAATACATAGTATTATAATTAGGTTAACTTGTTTTCGATTTAAGTGCAGAAACAATGCCAAGTTAACTTGGTTCTTCATTTTTAAGTGACACCTGCGTATCTACTTCCTACACACGCTTATGAGTTTTCTAAATATGTCTTACCTTACTTATATTCAGTGGCGGCTTGTGAGTTATGAAAGAGGATTGGCACAAAAGGAAAACTTTTTTGTACATAAAATCCATTCTCCCATTTTTCATGCTGGAAAACACGTCTATGACTTTGTTGTCAAAATCCGGGAGAGGCTGAAAGTTCAGTTTTACACTGTCCAATCAGACTCAAATGCGCGCGATTGACAGTGCTCAACTGCAAAAAAGGCAATTGAACAATTCCAACAGCAAATTATTCCCATTAGAAATTTAAGGAATTCTACTGACAATAACAATCTCTTGATTGTTAAATCCAATTGCCTTTTTTGCAGTTGAACACTGTCAATCCCGCGCATTTGAGTCTGATTAAATGATATTTCAGCATGTGGTATGATGAAATGAAATATTTTCAACCAGTAGAGAAATTCCGGGCAATTCAAATGTTTCAATAAACCACTTGCTTCACTAATAGTAACTGAATCCATCCCATCTTCGTCAATAATTTTGTCTAAACATTCTTTGAAAGAATTCTGCTATTCAAATAATGTGTTCACAGCTTGACTTTTGAAAATCCAGCGTGTAGAAGCAGCGCGTGATAATCTATGGTTGAAACCAACTTAGACAAAAATGCAACCAACACGATGATTTTAAATAATGTACCTCATTGCAGGAAATATAGCTAAGCATTTATTATGTCACTTATCACTAACGAAACGCGTAGTATATTACGGCCCAATTTCTAAATTATCTATATAGGAGTAATAACTGTTAATAATAGCAAAACGAAATATAAACTTTTAACCAATACCAACTAATAATACTATTTAATACAAATAAAAAAAAAGTTTGATTGTAGTATTTTAAATTTAAATTACGCGCCAAGAGTAGAGAAGATAGAGGGAATGTGGAAGAAAGAGTATGCTTTTATGCAGAATATATTTGTTTTTGTTAAAAACTGTGTTGTTTTACTTCTTGAAACAGTACTACATGTTCTAAATTACTTAAATGTAACTTTATGAAATCTCACACACATAGTATTTTCCAAGGTTATAAGATTATATTGGCGTCAATAGCTAAGTGCACTCTGTGATGTGTGGTTACTCTTTGACGTTAACTGGGGAGTCGAGGATTTGTGCCCTAAACCGACGGTATGGGCGCATATGACAAAGATAAACGAAGCTCGCCGATTCATACTAGAAATAGGTACATATGTATGTAGGATTCGTTTTAATATTTAAGAAGCAGATAATGAAAATAAACTTTATTGCAAAAAATACGAACTTGTCACATTGACATATCTGATAATATATTTTTAATTCATAATAATTTGTTTCTTCTGTTTTTTTTTAACAACAACCTCCTTTTAAATATCGTCCCTACACTCGGCCGTCCTGGTGGTGACCGACCCGGACACTTTGTCTACGTCACTATCTCGGTCCTTCGGTTCCTCTTCCTCTCCGCCCGAGCTGCCGGTATTGGAGACCGTCCATCTCTTCATATACTCGGCTGTGGTTGTACTTTTGGTAGGGCCATAATGATCTCCTTCCTTGACGACGTCATAGGAATTGCATGGTTTGACTTTAGTCACTTGATACGGACCCAAATAGTGCGCCCGCAATTTAAGCCCTGGACCTTGTTGAGTTCTTTTAATGGCAACGAGGTCTCCAACCTCGTACCTCGCTGGATCTTTTCTTTTGGAATTATAAATCCTCCGATTTTCTTCCTGAATTTTCCCTATTTGAGTTTTAGCCTGTTCTCTCATTCCACTTCGATCTTCCATGAACATTTCTATCTGTTCTTCATTTATTAACTGTCTTATATGCTCGTCTTTCTTGGTCTTCATCCTCACTCCTGTTAATAATTCGAAAGGTGTTATGCCAATACTGCGTTGAAAGGTTGAATTGATTACTTGCTGTACCTCGTTTACATGTCGGTACCATTTTATGGGGTCTTCTATTGTTAGCTTCGCAAGCACTTGTATGATAATTCTATTTAAGCGTTCAACCTGTCCATTCGATCTAGGTAATCCTGTTGTAATTTTAATGTGCTTAATGCCCTCTTTTTCGCAGTATTGCTCGAAGTCGTTGGAAGTAAAGGCAGATCCTCTATCCGTCACAATCTGGGTTGGGTTTCCAAAGACTTGTTTTTGAATTTCCAATTTACTCAGAGTCTCCCGTGTACTGGTTGTTTTCACTGGATAGAGCCAAACGAATTTTGTAAATCCATCTATAAGGGCAAGTATGTGCTTATAGCTCTTTGCTGTTGTTTCCAACGGTCCTAAATGATCAAGATGGTATGTATGCAGCGGCACGGCTTCCTTAAATATTGCTTGTAGGTAACCTTCTTTCTTTCCTGCTTTCCTATTTACCATAATGCATGGAACGCAATTGGTTATAAATCGTTCTACTTTACTCTGTAAACCCGGTATAAAGTACTCCTGCTCGATGAGCTCCCTCGTCTTTCTGCAAGCAAAATGTCCCCTTTCGTGTGCTGATCTTATTACTTCGACTTGCATGTCTTTTGGTACCACCAATAGCTCGCGATCCTTTACAACCTTGTAAAGTAAATCTGTCTTCATAAAATAATCATCGTACTCTTTGTAGCATAATATTTCCTTAATTGTTTTGATTTGGTCACCTTTATCTTGTGCTTTTCTTATTCCAGGTATTAAAGCTTCAGTTATCTGCATAATAGGGTAACGGCTGAGTGCATCCACATGCCTCATGCGAGAACCAGACCGATGCTCAATTTGGTAGTTGAATTCTTCAAGTAATAGTGCCCATCTAGCAACCCTAGTTGTTAGTTCCTTTTTATGCATCGTTTTTTGGAAAGCATTGCAATCAGTTATTATCTTGAAGTTATGACCCAGTAAGTAGATGCGAAACTTCTTGAGCGCTTCCACTATAGCCAATACTTCCAATTCGTAGCTGCAATATTTTCGTTCCGCCGGAGTAGTCTTTTTGCTCATGTAGTAGACTGGATGAAAGCGATTATCTTCACGCGATTTTTGCATCAGCACTGCGCCATAGCCCTCCTGGCTTGCATCAGTATGCACCTCTGTATCAGCTCCTTGTCGATATATCTGTAAAACTGGCTTGTCCGCTAACAAACTTTTCAATGTTTCGAATGCAATTTTCTCTTTTTCTTGAAACTTGAACATCTGGTTCTTCTGTAGTAAATCTGTTAATGGCCTTGCTATTACCGAATATTGTGGTATAAACTTTCTGAAGTATCCGGTTAAACCTAGAAAACTTTGGACCTGTTTAATAGTTTTCAATTCTGGAAAACGCAAAACGGCTTTAGTTTTGGCGTCAGATGGTTCCATTCTTCCATTCTCAATTACATGGCCTAGAAATTCTACACGCTTCTGTAGAAATCGGCATTTCTTCATATTTATCTCCAAACCATAATCTCTAGATCTTTCCAAAACCGTTTGCAGTCTTTTTACTGCCTCATCTTCGTCCTTTGCGGGTATTATCAGATCGTCCATATAAGGCAATGCTATTCCTTTCCTTGCCATGTCCGAGAAGATAGTGTTGATAAACCTCTGGAACACTGAAGGCGAATTGCAAAATCCGAATGGTACCTTCAAAAACTGGTACTGTGAATTATGCGTTACAAAGGCAGTATATTTTCTGCTTTGTTCTTCAACTGGCACATGAAAAAATCCATTTTTGAGGTCCAATGTGCTGAACACACCGGCCTCTTGCAATCGGTCAAGCTGATCTTCGATTAACGGTAGTGGATATCTATCCTTCACAACAACTTTATTCAATTTCCTGTAATCTATGCATAGTCTGTGGGATCCATCTTTTTTCTTCACTATCACCACCTGACTGGCATATTCTGAAGTGCATGACTCTATGATTCCATCGTTAATCCATTCCTGCACCTGTTTATCGGGATATCCACAGTTGTAATTATCTTCATTGTTACATTCGTCGTTTTCGTCTTCTTTGGTTCATACGCTAACACCATTTTTCGTACTCGCTCCTTTGCATCTTTAGTACAGTCTTCTCCTATGATTGGTTCGTCTAAATTCGTCATCTCAATCGTCATAATCGCCGGTTCTTTCATTAACTTGCAAATGGTGATGTTATCAATACTACTTTTCATTTCAGCGTGACGTAATAATTCCTGCCCAATTACAGCATCAATATTCATAGTGCCATTGGGTGCCACAAAGATCTTAGTGAAAAAGGTGTCGTCATCTACTACTATATCGTCCTCATAAAATCCTAACATGTTCACCGAATGACCACCAAAGCCAATAAGTGGTGCCAAGGATTTCTGTAACCGTGGTGAACCCATAGCTCTATGTATATCCTGTCTAATAACATTTACGGCACTACCTGTATCTATTAGTGCATTTACAGTTATGTTGCCGATGCCGACTTGTTTGTGATACATGTTATTAGTAGTGACTGAAAGGCTCTTAATCGATGAATCTTGATTCGCGGTTTTTGATTTGCAGTCGTGTGCTTTATGACCAAAATTGTTACATTTAAAGCATTTGAACCCTTTACTTTTATGCACACAATCCGCAGATCGATGGCCCATCGCACCACATAAAAAGCAACGTACATTACCATCAGATTTTGAACTACTTTTAGCATTTGTACTTTTCTGTCGGCCATTAGAATTAATTTTACTACTTGTGCTCGCTTTGCTCGTGTTTCGTAGGTGTTCATAATCTTTAAGTTTGGATTTAAAGTCATTTAGATTACGTGAACCGTAAAGAACTATTTTATTTGGGTCATCATCAGCAATTCCGTTTATAACGTACTGAATTAATGATTCATCGTCTATGCTACCTCTACTAGCAATTTCCTTCATAACTAACAAATATTCCTGTGCAGACTCACCTTTTTTAATTTGTCTCGTTCTCAGCGTTTCATGTAGTTTCACGCTATTAATTTTCGTTGAAAATTCCTTCAATAATGCCCACTTTAAACTCCTCCAAGAGTTCAGCCCTGCTTCGCCCTGTATATACAACTTAGCTAATCCCCTCAAAGATTTTTTGGCGAATATATATTTGTGCAGGTCGTTCCACTCCATAAGTTCTGCATTATCTTCGAATTCTTCTATCCATTTCTCCACGGAAAAATCTTCGCTGCCGTCAAACGTATGCATCGAATCTTCCACATCTCTGAAACTAATAGGAAATCTAGGTGTTTTCTCGTCTTTATTCTCTTTTATCTTCTTTTGTTCTTCATCATCTTTTCTTTCCACGTCTTCTTGTTCATCGTTATCATCTTCTTCGCTATCATCGTATTCATCTTCTTCGTCGTAATCTTTTTTGTTCTCCTTTCGTAATGAATCTACATTGATTAAAGCACCCATAATTTTCTCAGCCAATTCTTCTAAGCTTCCTTCATAATCTAAATGTAATAAATTGCATACTGCTACCAACTCTGCAACACTGAAAGATTGCTTAACAAAAGCACTCTTATTTTTGTATTCGTCTGCGTTCTTGTCATATTTAAATCCTGTAAATTCTCGTATTTTCTTGCGTCCTCTTCTGTCACTGTCATCTTCAAATATTATTTTATATAATATTTTTATTGTTTTATATGGAACCGTCTTTATGTTCTTTTCTACCCATTCGATATCTTTCAAGCTCGTCATTTTAGTTTTTGCACTACGTATAATATTAACTTTTCTTCGTCTTCTTCTTCTCCTTCGTCTTCTACTTCTTCTTCTACGTCCTCTTCTTCTTTTTCGTCGTTGTCGTCTTTTTCTTCTTCCGAGTTTATATTCTTCTTCGTCTTTCTGTTCGTCTTCTGCTTACGCTTCTTGCTCCGTCGTTTGAACTCTCTTTTACGTCTTACTTAACTCACTTCGTCTTCTACTTCTCAAATACACAAATATATGTATATCTGTATCTATATCCCGGTTGAGCCCCCAAATTGTAGGATTCGTTTTAATATTTAAGAAGCAGATAATGAAAATAAACTTTATTGCAAAAAATACGAACTTGTCACATTGACATATCTGATAATATATTTTTAATTCATAATAATTTGTTTCTTCTGTTTTTTTTTAACAACAACCTCCTTTTAAATATCGTCCCTACATGTATGTAATCTGAAATAGTGCCCCGGAACAGTTATGAGTAGGGCTGGGCGATACCGACATTTTTGGTATCGGGTATCGATACTTATCGATGTATCGATTCTGTCTAGGTTATCGATTCCGACTACTGGAATCTGTTAAGTATCGGCAGGTATCGATACTTGGAAACCGATACCTCGAATTGATTGCTTGAATCGATACCTAGGACTGATTTGTAGCTATAGATTTTTTCAGGTTGATTTCAATATTTATATTCAATAACATATCTATACGGTATCAAATATACAATATTATCATACTTTGGATTTTCTTATAACAATTATTGTTATTGTACGCGAATAATTACACCTATCCTCATTCATTAATATTTGAGTCAATAGAAAGCTACATAGTTCCATAAATATTTGTCTAAAAATGTTTTTTACGATACCATAGTTCGTTGGTATCGATATCGATGTTATCCAAAGTATCGGCGAATTGATACCAGTTATGTGGTGGTGGTAATGTGTAAGGTGGTTGGGTGGGCATGTGTCCTTTAGTATCAGCCGCCACTGATTATATTACAAAAAACATAAATAAGATTTAAACTTGTTATTCGATTACGTCGCCCTCTAATGTAAGATGTGCTTCCATTAACAGTACTCAAGCTTGTCATTAGTCAACGATAACAACAAATATATCCCTTGTAGGACAAAAATAAAAAATCATTTTATTTTAGATATATTATTAATAGGTAACTAATTTATAATATAGTCAAAAATGAAAATCTTAAATTAGTTGAGAAAATGAATTACATAAATAATGATTTTACATAATCTATTTAAAAAGTAGATATAAAATTGGCTTCAATCAGACACAATGGAAAACTGTTGCGTAATTCATCATACTTTCCTAATATCCATTTATAGGGCGACTATAGGGCAAATTTACTGGAGCGTATATTATATAAATTCTTAAACTTGTGCATATTATCTAATGCTGATATTTAAATTTGTTGGTAAGGAAGAAATGCAATTTTTCTGCATAAATGCAATGTTGAAATATTGTTGCTTAAGAAAATATCTGTTTCACAATAAATGGAAACATTTTCGGCTTAATAATAATAGAATGTTACGTTATAAGGACAGCAAATTATACCGTACGTAATATAATATGTACTCCAGAATCGGTAAAGACAGGATCACTCAATTCTCCAACTTTAAGTGAAAATGCACAATCTTCAAAGGGTTTTTGCATAGCTCCACGATTAAACGGTCCTAAGTCTCCACCTCTTCGTGCTGACGAGCAGTCTGAATATTTCTGCGCTAATTCTGCAAAAGACACTTTTCCTTGGACGATCTGTTCCCGGTAAGCTAGAAATAAATTAAATTATGTGAATGTTTTAAAAAAAATACATGATCAAAATGTACATTTAACCAGCTCTAATGCATCTTCCTTCGTCCTGCTAATATTGTCTTCCCTCCATGATGATGGTCTTCTCGAATCTTTATGTTTAACGAGTAAATGGGAACACTGGACCCTTTCTGGTCCAGAAGAAGTAGCAGGTTCTGCAGGCTTTTCCGGTACATCCCACTGAGATTCCTTGGTGTGCACATTCAAGTAGTAATATTGACCTAAATAATATCACTGCATATTAAAACCGTTAAAAGTAATGTTAGCAGATTCACATAACCTAAGAAATTATCTCACGGTATTATCAAGGACAGTGTTTTCGAAGATGATATGAAAATGGTTTTTAATGTTGAAATGCATTAAATCATATCGTAAATACTAACCAGTTGAACGACTTAAACGTTTTTCCCAACCGGCAGGTAATTGTTCGTCCGCCATGTTTCGGAATTCCTTTGAGCAAATCCTAAACAAAACTGCAACGTCTAACTTCTCTCGTTTGCAGTAATAGATCCACAATCGTTAGGCGGTTTTATTAGATTTCCCGCCAGAAACGGCGAATTTCATTGGATTTAAATTTAAGTACACTGAATGTTAGCCAATCACGCCTTTATTTTTCTTGGATAGGACGCTGCATCTGTGAAGTTAACTTCGAAACGCTTCTCAGTCAGCTGGGCGGTGACAGTTCGATTTTAATGGTTTTGTGAATAGCGCGACAACGCTTGTTTCGTCTATCGGTCGTGTAGGAAAGCGGACACGTCAAGTTTAAAATTTAGTGTTATTTATTTATGTAATTGAAAAGTAAAGTTTGTTCGTATCTTCTTGTATTAGTATTATTGAATTTTATTACATGTTATGTGTTTCAATTTAACACACATGAAACAAGTTTACATGGAAAATCAAGTGAACAGGTGTGGGAGTAAACATTTATGGTAAACAAAAGTGTATCGATAAGTGCAAGCCAGGTATGTGTTTTTTATAGTTCAATTGTTGGTTAGGTAGTAGTGAAATAAAATGGGACGTATAACAGCATTATTATATTGAAAATATTTATGCAGGATCTCTTTTAAACCGTTACGTTTTGTCCTAATTGAAATGACCAAATTCGCAAGAAACACCTGTTAAGGTTAAAACCCGTTCAAATAATAAATTAAAGGAACAGTTACAAAATTATTCACGACTTACTAGTTCAGTATTATATTACTGTATCTACGACGTTTATTTTAAAATATGGATTAGATCTATGTATTTTAATGATTTTTACATATCCCTACAATTAACTATACATAAATTGGAATAAAATAAAAATTTAATATATAGGTATTTAGGGATGCTTTCATGAGATACTTTACGTTTGTAGTGTGTTGTTAGATAGCAAATGAGAACGTTAAACGAAGATGCTTTCAAATTTATTCCGATTTAAGCACATAAATTTCATACCACTTAATTGCATTTTAACGTTAATGAAATTTGAAAACTGCTACCTATCTGTAATGTTTTGGACGTTGAATTTGTTATACCCAACATAAAACAAGTGATATAATGGTGATAACAAGACATTAGCCTAATGGCTTAATTGTGGCAAGAAGCATAATGATTGTGTATCGTTATGTGTTATTTATATCGGAAAATCTGGGCGCTTTTATTTGTTTGCTGTGTGGAACGAATGAAAGGTGAAAGGTGCCACATTTCTTTTCGTATTACCCATTTTTATGGTCGACTATCACTCGCAAATTCTCGTCTGCATAAACTTGTGTCTGCAGTGTTAATTGTAATAATTAATAATAACAAAATGAAAATATGTATATGAAATATCCGTTCTGCTGCCGAGGCTTTTGCTTATTATGTTGTCGTTATCGGTCATCGGCAGTAGCGTGTAGCACTAGCTACATACAATAATTTGTATAATGTACTTTTTATGATTAGCATTCTTCGATTTATTGTTTACATGCAAAAACATGTACAAAACATAAAATACTGTTTTTAATCAAGTTTTAGTCGCAATAATACTGCGAGTAATTTGTTGAAAACCTCTAACGAGGAACCACCGGTGCACAGTAGTTCTAAATGAACATTTATTATTTGCCAAAAATCTATAACTTTCTGATCTTTATTCTACTTACACATTTGTAGTTGAAATTTAATGTAAACAATTAAAACCTATGAAAATTTTATCAAGTTTTTAAGGAAAACATCTGCATATTAATATGTGTAATTAATTGGACATATTTGACGTTAAAAAAATAAAAAATATTATAATAGTGATATATACAGCGTGTTTCAAAAAGAATTATATATAGAGTTGTTTATAAATTTCTCATATAAATATGGCATTCTTGAAATGCGGATATAAATTAATTGTTATAAAAGTTATTCACTTGTGAAAAGTAAAGGCAAAATAGTACTGTTACTCGCAATCACAACTGACAAAATGACAATTTATGGTAACAAAACTTGCATCAATTATAAACTACGAGAGTGTATTTTTATGTTATCTACCTAGCCATGAAAAAAAAGCACACACGAGAACAAAAGAAACCCTTCAACACTAATACACGTATTCCATCTTTTTTCCAATTGTCCCATACCCTCAGAACAAAATTGTTTCGGTAACCCCGCTAAATAATCTTCAACAGCTTCTTTGAGTTGTTCATCAGACACAAAACGCTTTCCCCTGAGATGCTTTTTTCAATTTTTGAATAAGAAGAAGTCTGACGGAGTTAGGTCAGGGCTATTGATTATCTGCTGAACTTTGTTTGCCTTATGAACCCGGCAATTGTCGTGCAACAACAAGTTTTTTTTTATGGATAAGAATCCGAGCGTTTTTCCTCTAGAGCAGTTTTTAAATTTTTAATTGCGTTTCCGTTGGCCTCTCCATTTATGGTAGACCCTCTTGGCATATATTCAATAAGCAAGACTCTTTCAACATCCCAGAAAACAGTTGCCATCAGTTCTTTTTCCAGAAAATTGTGTCTTGGTCTTTTTTGATGGCGGAGACCACTTATGAACCCACTGCATGGATTCTTCTTTAGTAGAAGGGTCCCAATGATGTACCCAAGTCTCATCCCCGGTGATAATTCGAGATAAAAATGTTTTGTCCCTCTCCAACTCGGCCAAATTTTCTCGAGAAACTTCTTTTCTGTACAGTTTTTGTTCAGGTGTAAGCAATCAGGGTATCCACCGTGCAGATACGTTCTTCATACCCAAATCGTCACGCAAAATTTTGAGGACACTTGCTTCGGATATACAGACTTGATTGGCAATGACAGAGATCTTTACACGCCGATTTTTTAGTACTAAATTTTCGACTTTTCGCATAATATCTTCAGTTCGAGCTTCAATAGGTCGTCCGGACTTTGGGTCATCATTGATTGACTCTCGGCCCCATCGAAAGAGTTTAGACCAATATTTTACTTGAAAATAAGATGGTGCATCTTCCCCATACACAGCAACCATTCTTTCATGAATTGCTTTTGGACCATTGCCTTCTTTTGTGTGTTTTTATTACGCTCAACCTTAGTTTCACTCATTTTATCGAAAAGTAGACCGTCTCAAACTAAACACAACTTAGCACTTGTATTTCTAACAGTGACAGCAATTTTTCAATAATTCGTTTGACATCGTCACGCTTTTGTTTAATAGCTTAAGTAGATAACATAAAAATACGCTCTCGTAACTGGCACATACAATATTGTATCAAAATCTACTGTCTATAATAAAGTCAAAAAACATGCAGTTTTAATTGGGGAATAACGTGAAAACCTATTTTTACATTATTCATCGTTATTTAGTAAATTTAATGCTTCATCGAGTTTTATGTGCTCGTGCATATGTTGTCCTCTATAAGACCACTTATAAATCGATCGGATGAGCATATAAAAGTCATCTTCATTCGTAGTTGATCTCGAACATTTTGTAGAATGATACAGTCTGAACTTTTTATAATCCTTGTTTCTAGATTGTTGAGCATCTTCAAATAGCTAGGAAAGCTTAAATTGTATCTAATTATGCTCTTTCCATGCATAACAGGAACTGAAGATAACATATAGTACGAATTGAAACACAGGATTTTGAAAGGTCTGCGAAGTTGGCACCACAAGGTGGTCAAAAATCGACAAAAATGCTAGATCGGATTGACCATTTATTGACCACTATTGACCATCAGCGATTTCGATTGACCACCTTTTGTTTAGGCTACAGCCGCTATACCCATATTTTGGGGTCTAATGGCGAAAATGCTAAAATTAGCCAATATAGACATTTTGTTTATCGGATACGATTGACCATCGTTTGACCATGTTTGACCACCCTTCACATTTTCAAAATTTTCAAAAAAAAATTTTTTTCGAATTTTTTTTTACTGCAAACTGTAAAATTTTGTTGCAGTATAGGATTGACCAACGTTTGACCATGATTGACCACCAAATAATTTTTTCGAAAACTTAAAAATATTCGAAAAGAATCATATCTTCAATGAAATGACATCAAACCCAGATAATGTTATAACCTCTTGCGTCGCATATTTCACAAATTTCGAGAGGTGGTCAAACGCTGAAAATAATAGAACTTATTGTGTCGTGTCTCTAGACCACACAAAACTGAAAATTGTCGTTTGACCACCCTCCGGTTAAATTTTATCCAGATCAGAGGCAACAGATGTCTGGGAAATACGATATGTGTAAGAAATGATCAAAAGTTTGGAAAATAAAAAAAGGAAATAAAGCCTAGTTGTATAATACCTATATACGCAATTATATTATATATATTATTATTATTATAAATTGTTAAACATTTGCCACCAAAATTTGATTTACGGAGAATTTTGAGCTATGGGAGTAGAACTACAGATGTTTGGCTGTATCTTGTAACAAATGTTGCCTCAGATCTGGATAAAATTTAACCGGAGGGTGGTCAAACGATAATTTTCAGTTTTGTGTGGTCTAGAGACACCAGACAATAAGTTCTATTATTTTCAGCGTTTGACCATCTCTCAAAATTTGTGAAAAATGCGAAAAACTTTGAAACTGTTAAACGTAACTTTAAGATCGGATAAAATTTAACCGGAGAGTGGTCAAACGATAATTTTCAGTTTTCTGTGGTCTAGAGACACGGGACAATAAGTTCTATTATTTTCAGCGTTTGACCATCTCTCAAAATTTGTGAAAAATGCGAAAAACTTTGAAACTGTTAAACGTAACTTTAAGATCGGATAAAATTTAACCGGAGGGTGGTCAAACTATAATTTTCAGTTTTGTGTGGTCTAGAGACACCAGACAATAAGTTCTATTATTTTCAGCGTTTGACCATCTCTCAAAAATTGTGAAAAAGGCGAAAAACTTTGAAACTGTTAAACGTAACTTTAAGATCGGATAAAATATAACCGGAGAGTGGTCAAACGATAATTTTCAGTTTTCTGTGGTCTAGAGACACGGGACAATAAGTTCTATTATTTTCAGCGTTTGACCACCTCTCGAAATTTGTGAAATATGCGACGCAAGAGGTTATAACATTATCTGGGTTTGATGTCATTTCATTGAAGATATGATTCTTTTCGAATATTTTTAAGTTTTCGAAAAAATTATTTGGTGGTCAATCATGGTCAAACGTTGGTCAATCCTATACTGCAACAAAATTTTAGAGTTTGCAGTAAAAAAAAATTCGAAAAAATTTTTTTTTTGAAAATTTTGTGGGTTGATGGTCAATCGTATCCGATGAACAAAATGTCTATATTGACTAATTTTAGCATTTTCGCCATTAGACCCCAAAATATGGGTATAGCGGCTGTAGCCTAAACGAAATGTGGTCAAACGAAATCGCTGATGGTCAATAGTGGTCAATAAATGGTCAATCCTTTCTAGCATTTTTGTCGATTTTTGACCACTTTGTGGTGCCAACTTCACGGACCTGATTTTGAACACTAAACACTTTAACCCACTGAACACCAAACAAGTTTTAACTAAAACACCGACGCGTTTCAACAGCAATGCTATCATTATCAAGGCGATAATAAAACTAAATTGTGGGATAAAGTGTTTAGTGTTCTACTTCTGCACCAAGAGATCCAGTGAAGAACAGGATTTTGCTTTATTGGTGAAAGAGTTCCTCCTTCAAACCTGTCAACCTCCAATCGACCTGTCTCGGGGTTTATTCTTACTACTTGACATTTTCGACTTATTTAAGGTGGCTCGCTTTCATTGGAATGCTCTGTATAACACATTAGTAAACGTTGACGTATTAGCTTATTTCACTACACATTCAGTCTACGCTCATAGGTCTTTCTCGGGAGTAATCTGTACGTTCAACTTTAAGGTAGTGTAAAACAACAATGCGAGCCTCAAACACAAAGAAAATTTGGTAAATAATACGTTAGTTTGAACACTTCGAACAATTTCGAACATTCAGGATGAGATCGCCAAAACGCATTTTTGGCATATCTTTCAATGTAGTACAACCACTGTGCAGTGGTTTGGAAATTCAAATTTCTCTTAAACTACAGATTGAAAGAGTACCTTCTAACCTATATTTTTCTAGTGGCTGACTTCGAGGCACAACCTATACCCAATTGTTGTCATTCTCTAAAATAATTTATATATAGAATATGAGACTTGGATCGAAAATTTTAAAACAATTTTTTTATTAAAATAGTGATACAGAACCTATAGAAAGTATCATTGATAGCCATAGCTTTTTTTACACTTTTGAAGTACATTTCTTGATTTAAAAAACTTTAGTTGATGGTGTTTTCAACCAGGGTATGTTTAGTACAGATACAGGTGGCCCATTTTCGTATATTTTCAAGGGATTAGGAAACCTGTGGGTACGGTTCCAAGACTGATTTTTCATAAAAATAATGACGCATTCCACTCTCTTACCGTTTTCGAACTACAGGACCAACAATCCAGGCGTATATCTCGTTTTTCTTAGGTGCTATCGAAAAATAGTTTCGATGTTTTTAGGGCACTTTTCTGAGTTACATCTGCTGGCATAAAGTTCATTTTATTTTCTTTTTTTTCGTTTCTCCGATATGTGCATAACTCGTGTTTCTTGTATACAACACCCTGTGTATTTCGTCAAAAATGAAAATCAAGATTAACTTTATGCCATCGGATGTAACTCAGAAAAGTGCCTCAAAGATGTGGACATTTTTTTTTCGATAGCACCTAAGAAAAGCGAGCGATAGTGCTACATCAAAATCAAAAGACATCCTTTAGTTCGAAAACGGTAAGAGATAACAGAGTGCAGTTTGCGTCATTATTATTTCTAGGAGGAAAGAGCTCTGGAACCGTACCTTAGGTTCCCTGAAACCTTTGGAAACATACGAAAATGGGTTATGTTGTAGAGAAAGTTTGCTTTAGAATATATTCATTTGCTTTATTTATATTAAATTATGATGTCTACCGTTTTTGCGGCTTGAAAATCTTATCATTATAGCATTTATCTTGTGACGTTTTGATCAAATCAATCGTTTATAGGAGGATGAAAGTGAAAGCTGCTTACGATAATGACGATATATTTATTTATCCTTTGATTGATAATTACATCAATTGAAATACTTGTTTATTATAGTCTCAAAATCAATAGGAGACGGTATTACATTAATAGTATATAAACTATGTTACTTCTATGTATCTATTTTTTTGTTCGATCAATATCGTTATCATTCTGTAAACAGGAAGTATCTAAATTTCTTGGTCATATTTACATTAGAATGTAGAATGTTTGCTTGTATCAGATTTAGCACCTTCGTGATTCATAACTTTTGTTCAGTCTAGTCACGATAGGTGCTTATTGCTTGCGATTTTATTTAATCGTCTATTTAGCATTAACGGACGTCTATTAGAAAACGTTGGATTCTCTGTTTGCGCCTAAATAAATTTCTGTGTACAATATAATTATTATACAATCAACCGTTTCATGATCGTACATTGACATTATTTATCAATTTTCATCAAAATTTAAGGCTTTTTAGCTGTTCTAAGTTATCATATAAAGATTACTGCTTGATACCCAGAATGACTAATAGTAGAAAGTATTAAAAATGGTGGAAATGTTATAGACTCATTTTAATATTTAAAACATGTGTTTACTTGTTTCAGGTATTTATTTGAATTCTGCCCTGAATAATAGGTATAGTAGAGATACCTGTAGGTGAA
>CM043015.1:170835699-170867628 GCA_023690525.1 Holotrichia oblita | reverse complement strand
CAAAAGTCATATAAATTTAAAATGTGAAACAAATCATTTCGTTCTTGTCTAAAGGGGGATCCACATTTGAACATTTTGGCCACACCGAACAGAATATAAGGCGAATGGCCCAAATTTGACTAGTGGAGACGTTTCTCCGAGCCGAACAAAACCCGCCAAATGTTTTCCGAGTCTTGTCGGTAAAATGGAATTGCTCAAAGGAATTAAGTAAGTGTTCGCCGAATGATCAGTTTGGATGGCATTTGCGCAAGTTCACGCTGTTTGCCAACTTCGCAGTTGTTCGGTCCGGTTGTGTTGTTGGTTGATTTAAATATATAATATACATACATAAGGTAATTTTAAAATGAATTAGGGTCAAGAAAAATGTCTTCAACTGATAGACCAATACTAAAAATATCCTGTATTGTGGAACACTAAGTATAGGTTTATATTACAAGAAAATTAAAAAGCATGATTAGATGTCAGTATATCTGATGCAATTGGATGTGCCACTGTTGACACAAAGAAAAAAAAATGGAAAACCTAAAAGGTTTTCCTTTTTATTCTTTAATAACTTGCATATCATGATAAAAGTGCTTGCAGCCACAACTAAGTCTGCCGTGTCCATTATTGGAGTATAAATTTAGGTAGGCATTCTAGATTGATACATTAATTTATTGCTCCAAACAAAATAAAGTGGCGATGCCGGGAATATAGAAACATAACGAACATTTCGAATAAACCGAAGTTTTGCTCGTTGTGTTTGTTGAGATAGATTTTTTTAAATGGAAAGGTATGCCTATATTTTATTAGATATTCTAATTCTATACTTAAAATAGATGGTGAGTGTGTTATAACGATTTTATTAGCCTCCGTAAAAAAATCTACTTTCCACAGATTGAACTTATTAAATAAGTTCTAAGTTAAACTTAGTTGCTTATAAATTTTATAAGCAACTAAGTTTTTAAGCACTTAGTTGCTTTAAGTGCTTAAAAACCTTAATACCTTTTATTCATTTCTTTTACTCCTACGTGACGTAATATCACTATAAAGTAAGATCGGTATCTGTCACTTTTTTCTTTAATTGCGAATAACTCAGAAGTAATGGTATTTAGGTATAGGGTATGATACATAAAATATGTGTATAATTTATCATAGAAGGTGAATTTGGAATTTATTTTATAGCATGCTATTTAGAAAATCGAAGTTGATGCCTACTTCCGGTTAACCGGAAGTGATATTTATTCAGAAATATTTTCACGTGATAGTTCACATTCAACCATATCCAACTGCAAAATTTTGTTTTAAAATTCCGTTATATAAAATACTTTTAATAGGCCATTCTCACCAATCATCCTGTATGTCAGTAACTCAGTAACATGGTGATAATTTCCACCGAAATTTCCTTTTCTCACTTATGTTTGTAACTTGTAAGAAATCTTGCATAATAAAAAAAAATACATTGCTATGCCTGGAAAGAATTTCGCGTCACCCCCACTGCCCACGCAGCCTAAGTTTCAGAAGCCAGTGAAATTAACATTTAATTGTCCACGAGTGTACGCTTAAATCTGAACATGAAGTCTTGAATTTGTCATGTCGTATGAGGTTATACATACATGGGTTATACGTATTTCAAAAATTAATTTATTTGAACTGATCTTAAGTAATATTTGTTTCGGTGAATTTGTGAAAATCAAGAATTTTAAGGAAACTAAATCAATTATTATCTTCAATGTCGTCTATGACCTTTGGCCAAAAAACTGAGTACATCTGACACCTCCAGATAAGGGAAGTTTTCCATTAGATCATGATGGTGCTTGCAAAAAGTAATGATCTATTATATGAGTTGCTTAAGGAAGAATAATAATAATAATACTGCCTGCCGAGGAAGCAAAAGAATATCTTCAGTGCCGCATGGATAATAATCTCATGGCAAAAGAGGGACTGGTCAAAATTAGGATTTTAATCAAGAAAGTGATTAAAAAAAGCTCAAATAAGTATGGTCAATATATTAATAGGTGTACTGGAAGTGTTGCTACTATTAAGCTACCAGTACTTATAGAGACTTTAAAATTCAATTCAAATCAAGTTATGACAAATGTGATGTAAGTATCAAAAGTTATGTTAGATACCTATACATCAGATTTGATACAAATCTATAGAAATTCATGTATGTACAACCGCCAATTATTTTTCTATCTGGTATATCAATATCGCCAGAAAATATGTTTATTACAAGCTTGTTCTTTGTGTCTACCTATTCTTTACCTGTGCAATATGTGTAGCATAAGTTCTATGGTACACATACTACATTACGAACAAACCTTATATACCATAAACGAAAAAGTTTAAATACACTCTGGGATTCACTGCAATACATGCACTTGTCATGTTCCCGTGAAAGGCAGAAGTGAATATTTAGTATTTTTCTTTATTTAACGCGGTGCAGTTTGTAGCATTTATCCTTTCTCTAGCATTCTAATTAAAAGTTTACATACAGTGTTGGCCATATAATTAAGAACGCTAGCTTTTTGGGATATTTTTCTATTTTTACTGGTGATGTATTAAATAATTAAGCAGTATATATCTTGAAATATTTGTTGACGCAGAAAATAAATTCACAAACAAAATAAAATATTTAATGCATTCCATAGATAACATTTTATATAGAAACAGAGCAATTCATGCTGGACATTTAATTAAGAACGAGGGATAGTGTATTTAAAAACTATATCATATACCTTAAAACTGTTACACCTAATTGTTAATATTTTATGGAAACCCTTTATTTTGCAAAACTTCATCGCATCTCCAACCCATAGATTCAACGAGACGGGCACAACGTTCTTGGGGAATACTCTGCCATGCTAGCACTACTTGCTCAAACAGACTATCTAAATTTCTTATATCTTTTTGTCCCACAATCCTTTTGAAATCGTTCCATAGTTTTTGATAGGGTTCAGGTCCCGACTGCATGAGGGCCAGGTCAGAACTATGACTGCATTCTGATGTAGCCAATTTTTACTCTACGCGTGGTGCTTTTGGATCATTGTCGTGTTGGAATCTCCAAACAACTGGCAAATTCTTCTCTGCATAAGGCAGCATCACGGTTTTTAAAATGTTCGTATACATGTGCTGGTCCATAATGCCTGATTCTGTCAATTGGACCAATTCGTCCCAGAACATCTAATTTAAACCATTATGGGAACTACCTCCATGCTTCAGTTATTTCAGTATACCTCGATCGAATTCTTCATTTAAGTGACCATATAGGTATTGCCTGCCAGCAGATCCTAATCGATTCATTTAGTTTTGTCAGACCAGAGTACATGTTTCCCTTGGTTAATCGTCCATTCTCTACGAATTGTTGCAAATTGTATTGCCAGAACCAGCTTCTCCAAATATCTCTTGCCTTATTGCGTCAGATATCAGTCGAGGATTTTTCTTTGCTAAACGTACAAGTCTTGCGTCAGTCTTAGCAGTGGTTTTTCTGGGTTTCTGTTTTCCTTTTTATATTTTTTGTGGTATTATATAACTTATAGTGGTTGGCAGCATAAATACCATTGTTTTTGAACTCTGCAAATGCTCTGCTATTTTTTATATAACCATTTTCTATCGTATAACTTAAGAATACATTTCTCATGGTAGGATCGCAACTTTTGCTTTTTCCCATGTTTATTCCAAATTAAAATAATTGGAAATATTATATATACTTATATATTGTGTAAATACAAAAAGAATATACCTTTATCATAAGCCTTGTTGCAATAATTGGAAACTATCAACAACTATATGTAGTGCTAGATCAAACTTAGTTTTGAAACTATAAATTAATTTAAAACGTCCGTCTATAAATTTGTGACGAACAATATAACAAAAATGTATATATGTTTGCATATGATCAATCTGTGCAATATAGTTTAAGCTAGCTAGTTTAGTGATTTAATTTACTGAATAATGTAAATATAAAATCTTATGACATTTATTTGTTTTAAGATTCAAGTTATTATGACTAACTGTGCCAAACATTTTTGTTCCACGTATGAATTACCATCAGATATCAAAATGTTTGATGACTGTAATGAATGGACCATGTGGCAGAAACGAGGAGATCCGGTTTTACACATTGAATTGGGAAAATGGGCTGATATATTCCTAATAGCACCTTTAGATGCTAATTCTCTAGCAAACTGGCGAATGCAAGTATTTAAACATCATATCTGCAAATGCTTAGTTTAGAAATATTAATTATAAACAATTTGTAACTAATCATTTCTTAATTTTTATTTAATATATATTGAAATGAGTTGATATTGTTTATTATATTTAAAATATGATTAAATACAATTAAGTACTCTATTTTGTGCTAATAATATATTTAGAATTGTAATCTTTCTAGTTCTTTTTTACCTACAATATACTAAACTTCCGTTCACGTTTTACTGTATATTAAAATGTATTTGTATATTTCTTAATGCTCATGTGATTTTAGGGATTATGTGATAATTTATTAACTTGTACAGCAAGAGCATGGGATATTTCAAAACCTTTAATTCTATGTCCTGCAATGAATACAAAAATGTATAACCACCCCATTACTGATGTACATTTAAAATTACTGGAGTCGTGGGATACCATATAATACCAGTCATAGAAAAAACCCTTATGTGTGGAGATACTGGAGCTGGGGCAATGGCTGAAGTAAATACAATAGTTAACTATCTTATTAATATTTGTGTAACAAAAAATATTACATAGCAACAAATTTTATTAAAAATTATAGGAATAAAAAAGTTCAAAATTATGTATAACATTTTATTAATTATTAATCACTATTCGAATTATAAACAGTTTCCGATTGATTAGCTAGCTCTAAAGGGTTTTTATTTTTTATATATTCCGAATATTGCTCTGGTATTGATTTAAATCTTTTAATTTTTGCTCTAAGTTGTTTCCATGTTTCTTGGTTGTAATTACGTTTATCTTTAACCATAGCTTTAAAGTCATTTCCATATTTATCCATTAAATATGTTATCCATTCAACTTGCCCCTTAGGTAATCGAAATAATTTTACTCGAGGTGCTTTTGCATCCTTTTCTAATTCTTCGCAACATGTTTCTTAGGAATCTCAACTTCCTCAATTTCTTCTTCTATCCATTCACTTGAAGTTGTTATAATTTTTGTTTTCAGCTGTTTTTTGTTATTTGGTATTTTAATAGTTTGGTTTGGATCATATGATAAACCCATCTCTTTCAAGTTTATTTGTACGGATTTATTCCTATCCCAAGCCTGTTTTATTTCTTTACTAAAAACATATACTGTAACCTCTTTGGATATTATTTTGTTTGGAGTATTACTTACCATTCAATATTTCCTACTTTATGCAATTTATTTCGCAATCGTTTACGATTTACGTTATGACGATATACTTTCTTTCTTCGCTGTTTTCGTAATTTAGTCATATTTTGTTTTATAAAATCACTTTACTGTTTACTACTTTGACACACAAGTCTAACCTTACATTCTTCATTCTTCAGGAAATTGACAGATTTGAGTACGTTCATACCCACGTTCACTTGGTATTTACAATACAGACGCCAATTTATGAATGTATCTCTTTAATAGTTCTTCCATGAATAAAAAATATAATAAAATAAGACTATCAATTTTGTCATCGAAAATAATTGAATATATCGATTTTCGTAAATTTATAATGTAATAAGGAACCTAAATATCGAATTTAGTGAAGAAAAAAAAACATTTTATAGGATTGGCGCGAATGGGGCCGTCCCGTTTTTTTATAATGTGTTAATAAATGTTATATTCTTAAAGATTACTATAATCTGATGTAGATAATAGCAAAAATTATCATTTTAGTGGTACTGGAATCGCACAAAAAAACCGATTATTTGTAAATCGCGGCAATTTCCAATCGATTAGTTGAACAGCGCCATCTGCCGTAACGTCATTAAATGTAAGGTAAACAGTTCTAATAAACAAGCGTTCTTGTAGTTGTTTTATTTATGTTTACAATTTATTACATTTTCATTTAGTTGTTGTATAAAACATTACAATAAAAATGGTTGTCTCTTCTGATATGGACAGACCACGGTTAAAACATATTGAAGTGGAAAACTTTAAATCCTACAAAGGAAGGCATATAATAGGACCATTGAAACCATTTAATGCAGTTATTGGCCCCAATGGCTCAGGTACGTAACCAAAATGTTGAAAGTACATACAATTACCCATAAAGTATTGCAGGTAAATCGAATTTTATGGATGCAATATCTTTTGTAATGGGAGAAAAAACAACAAGCCTTCGTGTAAAACGGTTAGGGGATCTAATACATGGAGCTGCTATCAGTAAACCAGTGTCACGAAGGTAAGTTGCGAAATAATAAATGGTAAGTATTTTTAACTAATATAAATTCATGATTGCAGTGCATCTGTTACTGCTGTTTTTATTTATTTTGGATGAAAGCGAAGAAAAGGAGATAACATTTCAAAGATCTGTGCAAGGTTCTTCTTCAGAATACCGAGTAAATAATACGGTAAGTAAAATATAAAACATCCAATATGAAATTTGAAACCACCTAGCTAATGAAATTTTATTAGATTCATTAACTTATTCTTTACATTTCGATTTGAAAAAAAATGTACGTGTCCCATGCAGTAAAGGCATTAAAGATTATAGAACCAATATCAGTATAAATTTAAGCTGAGTTTATACTTACAGTGCTTGTATCTGAATACTTGCATGCAACTGCAATTTTTAATTTACAATTTATTAATATAAAGCAGACTTTGTTGTTTTACTTATTTGAAATATTATTTTTAAATCCTATGTCAGACTATGTGCTACTGATGCTGTAAGTTACTGCAACTCCCAGTTTAGTTCCTTCTAATTTAGACGCAATTCACACAACTGAGTTGCCAAAATAAATTACATCTGTTAAGTGACATAATTGCTGTAATTTGCATATGCAATTAAGTTGTTGTAAAGTTTCAGAGTGATAGCTAGTTATATAGTAACTAAAATTCAAAAAAAGTCCCTACATTTTTGATGCAGCGGTCCTTAAAATTGCATTTGTAGGGAATTGTTACTTCAATAAACACTTATGCACTAATTTAAAAACATCCATTAAAAAAGATAATCAAAGTAATGTCATAAATTAGATTGCAATGCTTGAGCGCCCTTATCAAAGCACTTGTTCGGTATTATTCCACTGGTCATTGTGAGGGCTTATCTTAGCCATGTTTCGGAAACGGCGTGTATCGAAGAAACTAGAAAACATCATAGCGAGTATGCCAGATTTAGAATGCGAAGGCGATAAAATTAAATGTGTAAGATGCGACAACTATTTGAAGTGTACCAGCAGGTGGAATTGTGAACACCACTTAAAAAATATAAAACACTATTCTGCAACCCGTAGCAAATGATACAGCGAACAATGAACATTTGATATAGGTGTTTGTTTTATTCTATGTAATCTACCGTTCACTTTACTAGACTAAGAAACATTAGTTTCCTTCTGGAACAAGTATTCGGATTATACATTACCAAGTCGGACATCGATAAGAAACGTTATGTCATCTGCTCGTGACTATGTTGAAAGGAGAATTAAAGCAGAATTGAAAGATACAAAATTGTGATTATGTGTTATTTGAAAGTGTTTGTGATTTCATGGAAGCTTCTTAAAACAATAAGTGTTTCAGCACGTTATATAATAGATTTTTTGTCATTATTTTATGTGTAAACATTCATGCGTCCGCATCGCCTATGCTCACTCATGAAAGTCACGAACAAATGATGCGAGTACGTAAACGTTACTGAACGCTCGCCTTGATACGGCTGCTCGGCTCCTTCACGTTGTTCTCCGCTCTATACTGAAAGTTGCCCCTCTTTGCCGACTCTCTTGATTAAATTATTGTTTCCTTTCAGGTGGTTCCAAGCCAAGAATATTTGCAGCAGCTGGAAACTCTCAAGATAAATGTGAAAGCAAAGAATTTCTTAGTATTTCAAGGTGCTGTCGAATCGATTGCGATGAAAAATCCAAAAGAAATGACGACGTTGTTTGAAGAAATCAGCGGGTGACATTTTATATACATATTATTTATCCTCTAAATTGATCCCTCCTCTGTTCATTTTCATCCTGAAGTAGAATAGTACATTCGTAATTATGCTTGAAGTATAAAATTGCACATACATATGTATGTTAAGACGTTTTAAGCGGTTTTCCATAATCAATATGGAAATGTTTGTTATCCGTTGTATATACAGGGTGCCCGGATTTCGTAGGGACAACATGGGTTAACTTGTTTATTTGAAGACATAGAGAGACTGTTAAATTAGAAAAAAGGTGTAGATTCAAAAGCTCACTAAGAATCCATTTTCAAATTTTACTTGTCATACTTCATTTGTTTAATATTGAAGAAAAACTGAAATCTCCTCATTTCTTTTATTTGCCGTACCTTTTTTATTAATTGAGATATTAAGATGTGGTTTGATGCAATTCAAATTGTAATCTAAATACTTTTATTGAGGCTTAATAAAACAAATTTCTTTTGCGCAAATTTTTAGTAATCTCACTTAACCTCAAAATTTTAAATTGATACCTTGCAATTTTTGTGGCTCTTTTAAAAGGAGATTTTTTTTGAATACAATCATGTATCGCATGATATGGAAATTTTGTCAAAATTTGGAAAATTAAGCTTATTCTGATTACTGGCAGACATCACAACTTTTTGTTTATCGCGTTATCTGTGAAAACAACACGCCTGTCATTATACGAACCTGTCAAAAGTGTCAATGTTATTACTTCAGGATAATTTTGAAAAATACGATGTATTTTGTACGTATATCAAAAGTTTGAAGAGTGTGGCATTTTGTCATTCCTACGAAATTCGGGCATCCTGTATATAAGGAAAAACTCGGATCAAATGAATTATACTACAAATACATAGGACATGCATTTTTCATGTACTTACGATATTTTGTGTGTCTTTTCCACAATTTATGATAATACAATAATAACTCAATACACAGTTCATATGATTATATCATTCCTTCGTAGAATTTTGATGTAGAGTTTTGGTGTTCCATGTGAAACGAACCCAACATTTTTGGTATATTGTCGTTAAAACATTTATCTGTCGTGGATATTTTAATTGATTGTGTTTAATACATATTTAGTCGTGCCGAGTAGCTATTGTGCAGTAAAAAATGATGAATGAACTTTTTTTAAAAGTGTACAGTAAATGGTGGTTTGTTTCTTTTTGTACAACACTATGTTGCAATTTCAAAATTAATCTAAAAATGATGCACTTTTATGAATTTAATCAATTATTAACAAATTTTTATTTCTTAAGCTCCGGAGCATTAAAAGACGAATATGAAAGATTGAAAAATCAAATGCAAAAGGCACAAGAGGAACTTAATTTTGCGTATCAGAAAAAGAAAGGTATTAATGCAGAACGTAAAGAAGCTCGTTTAGAAAAAGAAGAAGCTGACAAATATGCCAGACTAAAGGAAGATTTGGTAATTTTTGAGTCATTAAACTTTTAAATTTAAGAACATATATTTGAAATCAATGTTGCAGAACGATAAGTTGGTAGAACATCAATTATTTAGATTATTCCATAACGAACGCGAGATGAAAAATTTAGAAGGCGAACTTAAATCTAAGCAGAGAGAAGTTGAAAAAATCGAACGGAAGAAAGAGAAAGCCGAGGAAGCTTTGAAAGAAAAGAAAAAGAGCAAGGAAAGTATAGCAGAGAATTAGCTAAAATAGAACAAGATATTCGTGAAGTGGTATGTAACATTTACTTTATACATATTTTAATAAATCAATTATTATTATGATCCCTTTAGGAAACAGAAATGTCAAAGAAGAAACCACAATTCATTAAAGCTAAAGAACGAGTTTCTCATATGCAAAAAAAGTTAGAAGGCGCAATAAAAACTTTGGAACAAGCTAAGAAAGCTAACGAAGCTCATATGAACGATATTAAAAAGCTGGAAGATGAACTAGCTGATGTAGAGCGAGCTAAAGATGAATATGAGGCAACTATAGCAGGAGAGTCCCAAAGTCAAGGTCGGGATGTTCATTTAGAAGATGAACAAGTAAAAGAATACCATCGTCTAAAAGAAGAAGCTGCAAAACGTTCAGCTCGATATATGCAAGAGTTAGATTCGGTAAATCGTGAACAAAAATCAGATCAAGATAGATTGGATAATGTTTCAAGGTTACGAATAGAAGGAGAAAATAAACATCGTCAAAAAGAACATGAAAAGGAAGAGATGGAAAAACGAATTGAAAAGTTGGCCGAGCATATCCGGTAAGAATACACAATTTATATTTTCTTTGGAAAATAAAAATAATAAGATTATAAATGATTAGTAACGCGCATTAAATATATAAATTATATTCAGATATTTCTTGGATTGACCCCAATTTCATTATTACAGTACAAGTGAACAGGCGTTATTAGATCAAAAACAACTCCGAGCTGATTTACAATCCGACGTAGGTTCATCGAAAGACCGCGTTCATGAAGTCCAAAAACAGTTAGACGATGTGCTTGAACAACTAGGGGATGCTCGTATTGATAAACATGAAGACGCTCGTAGAAAGAAGAAACAGGAAATTGTCGAACGTTTCAAAAGCAATTATCCTGGAGTGGTGAGTAATAGTAATGCCTGACAATCTTTCCCAATTGCTTTTTAATTTTGTTTTTAGTATGATCGTATGATTAACATGTGTCAACCTATTCACAAAAGATATAATGTCGCCATCACCAAAGTTTTGGGTAAATATATGGAAGCTATAGTTGTGGATACAGAGCAAACTGCCCGACAATGTATTAAGTACTTAAAAGAACAAATGCTCGAACCGGAAACTTTCTTGCCTGTTGATTACTTACAAATAAAGCCTGTCAAGGAGAGATTACGAAACATAACCGAACCGAAAGGTGTCCGACTTTTGTATGATATACTCCAATTTGAGCCTCAAGGCATCGCAAAGGCGGTCATGTTTGCTACAAATAACGCCTTGGTTTGTGAAACTCCTGAAGATGCAATGAAAATTGCTTATGAACTTGGAGGATCAAGATATTATGATGTAAACATATTATTTATGGTATTATATTTTTAAGTATAATTTCATTAATTCCAGGCGGTTGCTTTGGATGGTACCTATTATGCGAAATCTGGGCTAATATCAGGAGGGAGTTTAGATTTAGCACGTAAAGCTAAGAGGTGGGATGAGAAACATATGTCGCAATTAAAAGCCCAAAAGGTAAGTTTTTGATTATTATTACGAATGAGATGCATTATTTTTAATTATAAGTAGAAATATGTAAGATTGCCGTATTATTCCATTGACTTTCTACACCAAAATGAAATTTCCTTTCCTGGTACAAAATTGTAATTTTTGTTTATATACTAGGTCTGGTTGATTTAAGCATCGAATTGTTGCAGTTTTATCATGAATTCACATTGGTGCAGTTTATGTATATTTTTCTTTCATGTTTTTGTTTTTTTTATTCAGGAAAAGTTAACAGAAGAATTACGCGAAGCGATGAAAAAGTCCAGGAAAGAATCTGAATTGAATACTGTGGATTCTCAAATTAGAGGATTAGAAACGCGTTTAAAATACGCTAAAACAGACATGGATAGCACAGTAAGTATATAATGAAGTGCAAAGTGATTGCCGTTAATAATTGTTTACTTTTTTTTTCTAGAGTAAACAAATCAAGGTTGTAGAGAATGAATTATCAAGATTATCTGATGAAATTGCCAAATATGGGGTATGTTAATTTTCACGTAACAAAAATATAATTTTGTATATATTTCATTTTTATTGAAGCCTGCTATAGAAGAAATTGAAAAAACAATGCAGACTCGTGAGCAGCAAATTGAAGAAATAAAAATGAAGATGAATAGCGTCGAGGATGTAGTGTTCTCTCGTTTCTGTCAAGAAATAGGTGTTAGAAATATAAGACAGTATGAAGATAGAGAATTACGAGCACAAGAAGAGAGGAAACAAAAACGATTGGAGTTCCAAAAGCAAATTAACAGAATCACGAGTAACTTAGAGTTTGAAAGGAGCAGAGATACACAAAGTCAGTAGATACTTCTTAAAATTATCATCATATGCGTTAATTCTTATTTTTTTAAATAAATAATTTTAGATAATGTAAGCCGTTGGGAACGCACTGTTAATGACGAGGAAGAAAAACTAGAATCATGTAAGAAACAGGAACAGAAACAAAAAGAAGAAATCGACAAAGATCAATATCATATTGATCAACTTAAAACCGAACGATTAGCAAAAAAGCAGGAATGTGATAACATGGAAGAAGACGTTAGCAAAGCAAGAAGGGAGGTTGGATCAATTGCTAAAGATGTCCAAGGGGCACAAAAGCAAGTCGTTTCTTTAGAAAGTAAAATCGAAAAGCAAAAAAAGTGATCGACATGCAATTTTAATGCAATGCAAGGTATACTGTATTATATTGTACCTATGTTTTAGCCCTATATGAAAATTATTATTACAATGCCAATGTTTTATTTATTTAATTGCATTCTTCAGATGGATGATATAGCCATCCCAATGGTAATAGGAAATATGGAGGACATTGTTCAATCTGATCCGTCACAATCTTCATCAGCAGATAACAGTAGCACTGCTCAGTTATATGAACGTGAAGCTAGGTAATATACCAATATTAATTTTTACATTCATGATTGAAATTGTAACAATTAATTTGTTTAGAATTCAAATTGATTACCATATGTTATCGGATACCTTAAAAGATAAAGAAGAAAAAGATGAAATTAAGAAAACAGCCGATAAATTACTTAACGCAATTAAGAATTTACAAGAAACCTTAACCAAAATACAAGCTCCTAATATGAAGGTACCATATTAAATTTCTTTTCAATATAAGGCTTGTCATTGTAATATGTATTTTAGGCTATACAAAAGTTAGTAATTGCACAAGGAAAGTTGCAATCTACAAACGAAGAATTTGAACAACTTCGTAAACAAAATAAAAAGACTAAAGCGGCTTTCGAGCGTGTAAAACAGCAAAGATATGAACGTTTTACTAGATGTTTTGACCACATCTCTAATGAAATAGACAACATTTATAAATCTCTAGCTCAAAATCAATCGGCGCAAGCATTTTTAGGCGCTGAAAATCCGGAAGAACCGTATTTAGATGGTATTAATTATAACTGTGTCGCTCCTGGTAAACGGTTCCAACCAATGTCCAATTTATCTGGAGGAGAGAAAACAGTAGCTGCTTTAGCGTTACTATTTGCTATACACAGCTATCAACCAGCCCCATTCTTTGTATTGGACGAAGTGGATGCTGCTTTAGATAATACTAACATCAGTAAAGTCGCTAAATATATTACACAGAAAACGGAATCATTACAAACAATAGTTATCTCTTTAAAGGAAGAATTTTATTCTCATGCGGACGCTCTTATTGGTATATCTCCTGCTGTAAGTATCAATTACATATTAATGATTTATTCTTATACTTATATTTTCTAAATTTTTAGCCTTCCGAATGTCTCGTTAGTGAAGTGTTTACTTTTGATTTAACAAAATATCCATACTAATATTTTTTTATATTTCGCGTTTTTATTTTGTTTAGATTAAGTCTTATAAATGTATAATTAGTGTTTATAATAAATTATTGAAATGATGATATATTGTTTAACCTAAACTATTATTATAGTTTTAAATCAGAGCATTTAACGCCAACCTTTGCTTTATCAAAACCTGCGCGAAATCATTTCTAATATCAGAACTATAGCGTTAACGTTGTGCGCACGTTGTATACGCTTTTATTTTAAATAATGCCAATAATGTTGTCCTACACGGTACTGCTGTAAATAACGTCAGTTAGCTCATGCAAAACATAAATAGGAAAAAGTGAGAAAAATACTTTAATGTTTGAATGATGTTTACTTATTTGCTAAAAGACAATTTTGTCAATTGAATGACATACATATAATTTCGAATGAAAATTACGATCAAGACGGCCTTTGTAATATGCAAATTGTGGCAAGTCTAGTTTAGAACTTTTTTGGTTTATTTCGTCATAAAAACGTGCTTTGTAAGTGTCTCGATTGAGTGCTTGAGTTAGTTATTGGAATATTGGCAATCGACTCGAAAAGTTGTGAAGCATAGGACAAGTAGAGCTGAACTGCTTCAGTGTATTATTGACGCATGTTAGCAGGTAGAGAATACACAGTCTATTCTTGCACTGCACTGTGTATTAATGCTGAAACTGGTAATTTTGATAGTCTTGTTGCTTTTGTTAATTCTGTAGTTGTTACATTACTTTTTTGCAATAAAGCACTACTACACATTACAGCTTGTATGTTAATCGTTGAGCGTTTGTAGCTCGGTAGAGTCCAAACATTTTCAGAAATACATGTACTCGTATACATACGTCACGAGCAGATATGCGCGAGGTCTGAAGCTAGTGGCAGCGTAGTGAGCAACAGCACTATTCAACGCAGCTGTGGTTCGATTGTGAGTGACACGCCACCGAGTACTTACTCTACCCGTAACGGATTAATAGACTCGCCAGAACCAATGTCGGTTTATACGCATGATGACGTATGTGTAGTTCTTATAGTATGTATTCGGACTCTAACCATGGCGATTTGGGCATGTGTTCCTACATTTGCTTGAAACCTGTATACTAAGGCTGTGTCCGAATTCGCATTTTTTTTGCATCTAGTATATACAACCTATCCAACAAGCCCTACCACTACTAAGCCGTGCCTCTCCGAACGTATATGAACTAAAATGTATATTAAAATGTGAACTTTAAGTACGTTTGCTTACTTCAAAATGTAAGCTAGACTATGTACTTGCAGTTTTACCAACTTCCAATAATAAGTGTTTTACTGTTTTCACAGATTTAGTTTATAAATTAGTTATATTCACATTCGTTTGAAGCAGCTGTTCTGGGAATTACTGTTTTTTTTTTGTCTAAAGACGTGAAATTTATTTTATTTATTTACTTTCATATTTGTTATGGCTTAAACAGACCTCTATTGGCTCCACACGGAATCTACCTTCAAGTATACATCAAGTAAACGTGTCCGAATTACTTTCGGGCGTCACAAGTATACTTCGCATACATATTCTAGGCAATTCGGACACAGCCTAAATGATTCTAATTTACAACAATTTCTATGACTTCTACAAGTTGTTTGTAACGCCAGATCAAAGAAATATGTACGCTAATTAGAAAATAATAAAAACTTTCCATTGCCTAAGAAGAGGGACAAAATGATGACATCAAAACTGAGAAGATGGTAGCTACACCCACTTGTTGTGTGATTCCACCCCGAAATTTAAACGGAAAATGTCTTCATTAATTAAGTCCTCCGACATTCTTTCTGACACCTCGATTGTACGGTCTTCTAAAAATCCAGAAGCAGAACCTATGTTTGCAAGCCATAGTTAACACTATAGACTCACCCACTGACAGCTTGGCCAAATACATAGTATTATAATTAGGTTAACTTGTTTTCGATTTAAGTGCAGAAACAATGCCAAGTTAACTTGGTTCTTCATTTTTAAGTGACACCTGCGTATCTACTTCCTACACACGCTTATGAGTTTTCTAAATATGTCTTACCTTACTTATATTCAGTGGCGGCTTGTGAGTTATGAAAGAGGATTGGCACAAAAGGAAAACTTTTTTGTACATAAAATCCATTCTCCCATTTTTCATGCTGGAAAACACGTCTATGACTTTGTTGTCAAAATCCGGGAGAGGCTGAAAGTTCAGTTTTACACTGTCCAATCAGACTCAAATGCGCGCGATTGACAGTGCTCAACTGCAAAAAAGGCAATTGAACAATTCCAACAGCAAATTATTCCCATTAGAAATTTAAGGAATTCTACTGACAATAACAATCTCTTGATTGTTAAATCCAATTGCCTTTTTTGCAGTTGAACACTGTCAATCCCGCGCATTTGAGTCTGATTAAATGATATTTCAGCATGTGGTATGATGAAATGAAATATTTTCAACCAGTAGAGAAATTCCGGGCAATTCAAATGTTTCAATAAACCACTTGCTTCACTAATAGTAACTGAATCCATCCCATCTTCGTCAATAATTTTGTCTAAACATTCTTTGAAAGAATTCTGCTATTCAAATAATGTGTTCACAGCTTGACTTTTGAAAATCCAGCGTGTAGAAGCAGCGCGTGATAATCTATGGTTGAAACCAACTTAGACAAAAATGCAACCAACACGATGATTTTAAATAATGTACCTCATTGCAGGAAATATAGATTTATTATGTCACTTATCACTAACGAAACGCGTAGTATATTACGGCCCAATTTCTAAATTATCTATATAGGAGTAATAACTGTTAATAATAGCAAAACGAAATATAAACTTTTAACCAATACCAACTAATAATACTATTTAATACAAATAAAAAAAAAAGTTTGATTGTAGTATTTTAAATTTAAATTACGCGCCAAGAGTAGAGAAGATAGAGGGAATGTGGAAGAAAGAGTATGCTTTTATGCAGTATATATTTGTTTTTGTTAAAAACTGTGTTGTTTTACTTCTTGAAACAGTACTACATGTTCTAAATTACTTAAATGTAACTTTATGAAATCTCACACACATAGTATTTTCCAAGGTTATAAGATTATATTGGCGTCAATAGCTAAGTGCACTCTGTGATGTGTGGTTACTCTTTGACGTTAACTGGGGAGTCGAGGATTTGTGCCCTAAACCGACGGTATGGGCGCATATGACAAAGATAAACGAAGCTCGCCGATTCATACTAGAAATAGGTACATATGTATGTAATCTGAAATAGTGCCCCGGAACAGTTATGAGTAGGGCTGGGCGATACCGACATTTTTGGTATCGGGTATCGATACTTATCGATGTATCGATTCTGTCTAGGTTATCGATTCCGACTACTGGAATCTGTTAAGTATCGGCAGGTATCGATACTTGGAAACCGATACCTCGAATTGATTGCTTGAATCGATACCTAGGACTGATTTGTAGCTATAGATTTTTTCAGGTTGATTTCAATATTTATATTCAATAACATATCTATACGGTATCAAATATACAATATTATCATACTTTGGATTTTCTTATAACAATTATTGTTATTGTACGCGAATAATTACACCTATCCTCATTCATTAATATTTGAGTCAATAGAAAGCTACATAGTTCCATAAATATTTGTCTAAAAATGTTTTTTACGATACCATAGTTCGTTGGTATCGATATCGATGTTATCCAAAGTATCGGCGAATTGATACCAGTTATGTGGTGGTGGTAATGTGTAAGGTGGTTGGGTGGGCATGTGTCCTTTAGTACCAGCCGCCACTGATTATATTACAAAAAACATAAATAAGATTTAAACTTGTTATTCGATTACGTCGCCCTCTAATGTAAGATGTGCTTCCATTAACAGTACTCAAGCTTGTCATTAGTCAACGATAACAACAAATATATCCCTTGTAGGACAAAAATAAAAAATCATTTTATTTTAGATATATTATTAATAGGTAACTAATTTATAATATAGTCAAAAATGAAAATCTTAAATTAGTTGAGAAAATGAATTACATAAATAATGATTTTACATAATCTATTTAAAAAGTAGATATAAAATTGGCTTCAATCAGACACAATGGAAAACTGTTGCGTAATTCATCATACTTTCCTAATATCCATTTATAGGGCGACTATAGGGCAAATTTACTGGAGCGTATATTATATAAATTCTTAAACTTGTGCATATTATCTAATGCTGATATTTAAATTTGTTGGTAAGGAAGAAATGCAATTTTTCTGCATAAATGCAATGTTGAAATATTGTTGCATAAGAAAAATATCTGTTTCACAATAAATGGAAACATTTTCGGCTTAATAATAATAGAATGTTACGTTATAAGGACAGCAAATTATACCGTACGTAATATAATATGTACTCCAGAATCGGTAAAGACAGGATCACTCAATTCTCCAACTTTAAGTGAAAATGCACAATCTTCAAAGGGTTTTTGCATAGCTCCACGATTAAACGGTCCTAAGTCTCCACCTCTTCGTGCTGACGAGCAGTCTGAATATTTCTGCGCTAATTCTGCAAAAGACACTTTTCCTTGGACGATCTGTTCCCGGTAAGCTAGAAATAAATTAAATTATGTGAATGTTTTAAAAAATACATGATCAAAATGTACATTTAACCAGCTCTAATGCATCTTCCTTCGTCCTGCTAATATTGTCTTCCCTCCATGATGATGGTCTTCTCGAATCTTTATGTTTAACGAGTAAATGGGAACACTGGACCCTTTCTGGTCCAGAAGAAGTAGCAGGTTCTGCAGGCTTTTCCGGTACATCCCACTGTGATTCCTTGGTGTGCACATTCAAGTAGTAATATTGACCTAAATAATATCACTGCATATTAAAACCGTTAAAAGTAATGTTAGCAGATTCACATAACCTAAGAAATTATCTCACGGTATTATCAAGGACAGTGTTTTCGAAGATGATATGAAAATGGTTTTTAATGTTGAAATGCATTAAATCATATCGTAAATACTAACCAGTTGAACGACTTAAACGTTTTTCCCAACCGGCAGGTAATTGTTCGTCCGCCATGTTTCGGAATTCCTTTCAGCAAATCCTAAACAAAACTGCAACGTCTAACTTCTCTCGTTTGCAGTAATAGATCCACAATCGTTAGGCGGTTTTATTAGATTTCCCGCCAGAAACGGCGAATTTCATTGGATTTAAATTTAAGTACACTGAATGTTAGCCAATCACGCCTTTATTTTTCTTGGATAGGACGCTGCATCTGTGAAGTTAACTTCGAAACGCTTCTCAGTCAGCTGGGCGGTGACAGTTCGATTTTAATGGTTTTGTGAATAGCGCGACAACGCTTGTTTCGTCTATCGGTCGTGTAGGAAAGCGGACACGTCAAGTTTAAAATTTAGTGTTATTTATTTATGTAATTGAAAAGTAAAGTTTGTTCGTATCTTCTTGTATTAGTATTATTGAATTTTATTACATGTTATGTGTTTCAATTTAACACACATGAAACAAAATCGTGAAAGTTTACATGGAAAATCAAGTGAACAGGTGTGGGAGTAAACATTTATGGTAAACAAAAGTGTATCGATAAGTGCAAGCCAGGTATGTGTTTTTTATAGTTCAATTGTTGGTTAGGTAGTAGTGAAATAAAATGGGACGTATAACAGCATTATTATATTGAAAATATTTATGCAGGATCTCTTTTAAACCGTTACGTTTTGTCCTAATTGAAATGACCAAATTCGCAAGAAACACCTGTTAAGGTTAAAACCCGTTCAAATAATAAATTAAAGGAACAGTTACAAAATTATTCACGACTTTTACTAGTTCAGTATTATATTACTGTATCTACGACGATTATTTTAAAATATGGATTAGATCTATGTATTTTAATGATTTTTACATATCCCTACAATTAACTATACATAAATTGGAATAAAATAAAAATTTAATATATAGGTATTTAAGGATGCTTTCATGAGATACTTTACGTTTGTAGTGTGTTGTTAGATAGCAAATGAGAACGTTAAACGAAGATGCTTTCAAATTTATTCCGATTTAAGCACATAAATTTCATACCACTTAATTGCATTTTAACGTTAATGAAATTTGAAAACTGCTACCTATCTGTAATGTTTTGGACGTTGAATTTGTTATACCCAACATAAAACAAGTGATATAATGGTGATAACAAGACATTAGCCTAATGGCTTAATTGTGGCAAGAAGCATAATGATTGTGTATCGTTATGTGTTATTTATATCGGAAAATCTGGGCGCTTTTATTTGTTTGCTGTGTGGAACGAATGAAAGGTGAAAGGTGCCACATTTCTTTTTATTACCCATTTTTATGGTCGACTATCACTCGCAAATTCTCGTCTGCATAAACTTGTGTCTGCAGTGTTAATTGTAATAATTAATAATAACAAAATGAAAATATGTATATGAAATATCCGTTCTGCTGCCGAGGCTTTTGCTTATTATGTTGTCGTTATCGGTCATCGGCAGTAGCGTGTAGCACTTAGCTACATACAATAATTTGTATAATGTACTTTTTATGATTAGCATTCTTCGATTTATTGTTTACATGCAAAAACATGTACAAAACATAAAATACTGTTTTTAATCAAGTTTTAGTCGCAATAATACTGCGAGTAATTTGTTGAAAACCTCTAACGAGGAACCACCGGTGCACAGTAGTTCTAAATGAACATTTATTATTTGCCAAAAATCTATAACTTTCTGATCTTTATTGTACTTACACATTTGTAGTTGAAATTTAATGTAAACAATTAAAACCTATGAAAATTTTATCAAGTTTTTAAGGAAAACATCTGCATATTAATATGTGTAATTAATTGGACATATTTGACGTTAAAAAAATAAAAAATATTATAATAGTGATATATACAGCGTGTTTCAAAAAGAATTATATATAGAGTTGTTTATAAATTTCTCATATAAATATGGCATTCTTGAAATGCGGATATAAATTAATTGTTATAAAAGTTATCCACTTGTGAAAAGTAAAGGTAAACTAGTACTGTTACTCGCAATCACAACTGACAAAATGACAATTTATGGTAACAAAACTTGCATCAATTATAAACTACGAGAGTGTATTTTTATGTTATCTACCTAGCCATGAAAAAAAAGCACATACGAGAACAAAAGAAACCCTTCAACACTAATACACGTATTCCATCTTTTTTCCAATTGTCCCATACCCTCAGAAAAAAATTGTTTCGGTAACCCCGCTAAATAATCTTCAACAGCTTCTTTGAGTTGTTCGTCAGACACAAAACGCTTTCCCCTGAGATGCTTTTTTCAATTTTTGAATAAGAAGAAGTCTGACGGAGTTAGGTCGGGGCTATTGATTATCTGCTGAACTTTGTTTGCCTTATGAACCCGGCAATTGTCGTGCAACAACAAGTTTTTTTTTATGGATAAGAATCCGAGCGTTTTTCCTCTAGAGCAGTTTTTAAATTTTTAATTGCGTTTCCGTTGGCCTCTCCATTTATGGTAGACCCTCTTGGCATATATTCAATAAGTAAGACTCTTTCAACATCCCAGAAAACAGTTGCCATCAGTTCTTTTTCCAGAAAATTGTGTCTTGGTCTTTTTTGATGGCGGAGACCACTTATGAACCCACTGCATGGATTCTTCTTTAGTAGAAGGGTCCCAATGATGTACCCAAGTCTCATCCCCGGTGATAATTCAAGATAAAAATGTTTTGTCCCTCTCCAACTCGGCCAAATTTTCTCGAGAAACTTCTTTTCTGTACAGTTTTTGTTCAGGTGTAAGCAATCAGGGTATCCACCGTGCAGATACGTTCTTCATACCCAAATCGTCACGCAAAATTTTGAGGACACTTGCTTCGGATATACAGACTTGATTGGCAATGACAGAGATCTTTACACGCCGATTTTTCAGTACCAGATTTTCGACTTTTCGCATAATGTCTTCAGTTCGAGCTTCAATAGGTCGTCCGGACTTTGGGTCATCATTGATTGACTCTCGGCCCCATCGAAAGAGTTTAGACCAATATTTTACTTGAAAATAAGATGGTGCATCTTCCCCATACACAGCAACCATTCTTTCATGAATTGCTTTTGGACCATTGCCTTCTTTTGTGTGTTTTTATTACGCTCAACCTTAGTTTCACTCATTTTATCGAAAAGTAGACCGTCTCAAACTAAACACAACTTAGCACTTGTATTTCTAACAGTGACAGCAATTTTTCAATAATTCGTTTGACATCGTCACGCTTTTGTTTAATAGCTTAAGTAGATAACATAAAAATACGCTCTCGTAACTGGCACATACAATATTGTATCAAAATCTACTGTCTATAATAAAGTCAAAACACATGCAGTTTTAATTGGGGAATAACGTGAAAACCTATTTTTACATTATTCATCGTTATTTAGTAAATTTAATGCTTCATCGAGTTTTATGTGCTCGTGCATATGTTGTCCTCTATAAGACCACTTATAAATCGATCGGATGAGCATATAAAAGTCATCTTCATTCGTAGTTGATCTCGAACATTTTGTAGAATGATACAGTCTGAACTTTTTATAATCCCTGTTTCTAGATTGTTGAGCATCTTCAAATAGCTAGGAAAGCTTAAATTGTATCTAATTATGCTCTTTCCATGCATAACAGGAACTGAAGATAACATATAGTACGAATTGAAACACAGGATTTTGAACACTAAACACTTTAACCCACTGAACACCAAACAAGTTTTAACTAAAACACCGACGCGTTTCAACAGCAATGCTATCATTATCAAGGCGATAATAAAACTAAATTGTGGGGTAAAGTGTTTAGTGTTCTACTTCTGCACCAAGAGATCCAGTGAAGAACAGGATTTTGCTTTATTGGTGAAAGAGTTCCTCCTTCAAACCTGTCAACCTCCAATCGACCTGTCTCGGGGTTTATTCTTACTACTTGACATTTTCGACTTACATATTTAAGGTGGCTCGCTTTCATTGGAATGCTCTGTATAACACATTAGTAAACGTTGACGTATTAGCTTATTTCACTACACATTCAGTCTACGCTCATAGGTCTTTCTCGGGAGTAATCTGTACGTTCAACTTTAAGGTAGTGTAAAACAACAAACAACAATGCGAGCCTCAAACACAAAGAAAATTTGGTAAATAATACTTTAGTTTGAACACTTCGAACAATTTCGAACATTCAGGATGAGATCGCCAAAACGCATTTTTGGCATATCTTTCAATGCAGTACAGCCACTGTGCAGTGGTTTGGAAATTCAAATTTCTCTTAAACTACAGATTGAAAGAGTACCTTCTAACCTATATTTTTCTAGTGGCTGACTTCGAGGCACAACCTATACCCAATTGTTGTCATTCTCTAAAATAATTTTTATATAGAATATGAGACTTGGATCGAAAATTTTAAAACAATTTTTTTTATTAAAATAGTGATACAGAACCTATAGAAAGTCTCATTGATAGCCATAGCTTTTTTTACACTTTTGAAGTACATTTCTTGATTTAAAAAACTTTAGTTGATGGTGTTTTCAACCAGGGTATGTTTAGTACAGATACAGGTGACCCATTTTCGTATATTTTCAAGGGGATTAGGAAACCTGTGGGTACGGTTCCAAGACTGATTTTTCATAAAAATAATGACGCATTCCACTCTCTTACCGTTTTCGAACTACAGGACCAACAATCCAGGCGTATATCTCGTTTTTCTTAGGTGCTATCGAAAAATAGTTTCGATGTTTTTAGGGCACTTTTCTGAGTTACATCTGCTGGCATAAAGTTCATTTTATTTTTTTTCGTTTCTCCGATATGAGCATAACTTGTGTTTCTTGTATACAACACCCTGTATATTTCGTCAAAAATGAAAATCAAGATTAACTTTATGCCATCGGATGTAACTCAGAAAAGTACCTCAAAGATGTGGACATTTTTTTTCGATAGCACCTAAGAAAAGCGAGCGATAGTGCTACATCAAAATCAAAAGACATCCTTTAGTTCGAAAACGGTAAGAGATAACAGAGTGCAGTTTGCGTCATTATTATTTCTAGGAGGAAAGAGCTCTGGAACCGTACCTTAGGTTCCCTGAAACCTTTGGAAACATACGAAAATGGGTTATGTTGTAGAGAAAGTTTGCTTTAGAATATATTCATTTGCTTTATTTATATTAAATTATGATGTCTACCGTTTTTGCGCCTTGAAAATCTTATCATTATAGCATTTATCTTGTGACGTTTTGATCAAATCAATCGTTTATAGGAGGATGAAAGTGAAAGCTGCTTACGATAATGACGATATATTTATTTATCCTTTGATTGATAATTACATCAATTGAAATACCTGTTTATTATAGTCTCAAAATCAATAGGAGACGGTATTACATTAATAGTATATAAACTATGTTACTTCTATGTATCTATTTTTTTGTTCGATCAATATCGTTATCATTCTGTAAACAGGAAGTATCTAAATTTCTTGGTCATATTTACATTAGAATGTAGAATGTTTGCTTGTGTTACGCTGCAGCTGCTATATGTTAGGTATATAAAATTATCATTGTAATATTATCACTGTTCTTAGAATATAAGATAGCGACGCTGCACTTTAATGTGATGCAGTTTATATTGTATTTTAAATAGTTAGTTCTACATTAACCTTTGATATAATAACTCCGGCTCGCGGGAAATAAAATTATTTTTATTTTTAAAAAGACTTTTGTTTGAACCGAGTTCGTAAATGGCGCAGTCAGTAGGATTGTAAGAAGATTTTTAGTGCAAATAAAAATCGCGTGTTTTTACACCTTGTCTTACAAGAATCCAAAAAAACCAGAATCATCGAGATTCAACCGAGGACGACCCGGACAAACATCGCTGGGAAGCCCAACCAACCGATCATCGAGATCACCGTAGAATAAGAAAGAAACAAGACGAAACAAGAAAGAAACAAGAAGAAACAAGAAAGAAAAAACAGCAACAAAGGAATGAAATTAACAATTTTAATGTAAGTGATATTGTTCATATTTTAGTATATTATATTTTTCATTGGCGTATGTCTATTGTTGACGATCTTGACGATATTTTAACGAGATTTGCGAACATAGCTATATTCGACGATATGGCACAAATCAATCTTTCTATGCGCGATTATTGCGAAACAATTCCTCACTTTGATGGAGACCCATTAAATATTTCGACATTTATTTCAAGTTGCGATTCATTCATCCAAATTTTAGGGCGTGATAACGATGCCGCATTTAATAGTTTCCTATTCCGTGCAATAATAAGCAAACTAAAAGGTAAAGCCGCACAAATAGCTTCCGTAAGGAATACCACCGACTGGGATACCTTAAGGACTCTCTTAATCAACACCTTTAGCGACCGTAGAAATGAATTGACATTAATATCAGAACTACAACGTCTCGAGCAATATTCTAACGAATCAGCGATTGATTTCGGAGAGCGTTGCTTAAATCAATGTAGTCTTTTAACAGCGCGAATTAACATAACCGAGCAAGATCAAGCACTGAAACAAAATAAAATCGATTTATATCGTGGTTTATCACTACAAACCTTTATAAACGGATTGCGAGAACCAATGCGTGTAATAATGCAATGCAGAAGACCAGCAACCTTAGAAGAAGCTCTAAATTTCGCACAAGAGCAAGAAAATCTCCAGATGCAAAAACATCGACAAAATTACATGTTTAAACCAAATCCGCCAAAACCCGTACATCCTCCACAGAAATCGTATATACCTACCGTTCCAAGATTCATCATGCCATCAGCTCCACAACAAAATTTCTCTAATTTTAATCGCCCACAACCTCCATTGAACAATTTCCAATACCGACCGCAATTTCCACAAAACACCTTTAACCAACGACCACAATTTCCGCAAAAACCGCCTTTCCAATCTTTTAAACCACCCACGCAAATGACAAGAAATACTCAAATCACAAATAAACCAAATTTACCTAAACCGACACCCATGGATTGGTCATCATATTCGGGATTATCAAGGAATACCATACAGCCCAATCGACATCCAGTTCCGATCAATAACCAACCCCAATACAGAGTAGAAGAATTATTTTATCAAGAAGATCCTTATCAAGATGAAGCCGCCGCACTAGATTATAACTACTACCACCCAGAGGATTACACGTACGAATCTCCACATATAGAAGAAAACAACTCATCTTCAGAACCTGTAGAAGAACCGGAAAATTTTCATTTAACAGCCTCGGAAACAACAACAGAGAAATAATAGAAATAAACGTAACTACCGCTTCTAAACTTCCATATATTGTTTTACCCGAAACAAATTCCAAATTTATGTTAGATACCGGCTCGACAAAATCGCTAATTTCTTCTAATTTAGCATCCAATTGCTACCCACACTTAATCAATGAAGATAATTTCATAATTCAATCCGCACACAATGTTAGTCACCATAACTACAGCGTTATAAAACCACTTTCCAAAATTTTCAATGAAAATCTACAACACAAATTTCACATCTTCGACTTTAATCCAAATTATGATGGTCTTATTGGTCTAGATTTACTGAAAGAATTAAATACTACAATAGATTTGAAAAACAATCGATTAGTAACTCGAAATGCAGTAATCCCTATTCATTCATCTGAAAATCAAATTCAAAAACAATCTCAGATAAAAAAATTTACTATTCCACCTAGATGTGAAAAGATTATCAAAATTCCCGTTAATACAGATCGAGGAGAGAAATATCTACCCTATCAGAGATGTAATTCAAACCTCGAAATTCCCGCATCAATTGTAAAAATAGAAAATTCTGAATGTTACACAACAATTATAAATTCTTCTGACAACGAACAAAACTTCAACATCGAAGAACCCATGGAAGTTGACGATTTTGAAATCCCTAGCGACGAACTACAACCACCAAATTTAAACGAATCTCAAATTAATCAATATTTGAATGAAAATATTGAACAATTGAGATTAAATCATTTAAACAAAGAAGAAAAGAAAGCAATTAAAGATTTATGTTTCAAATATAAGGATATCTTTTATAATGAAAATATGCCTTTAACATTTAACAACGCCATAAAACATCAAATTAAAGTAAAAGAAGGTACAACACCAATATATACAAAATCATACCGATATCCACAAGTACACAAAGAAGAAGTTCGAAAACAGATTTCATCCATGTTAGAACAAAATATCATCCAACCGAGCACATCTCCTTGGAGCAGCCCTGTCTGGATCGTACCGAAGAAACTTGATGCTTCCGGAAAACAGAAATGGCGCATGGTAATTGATTATCGCAAGTTGAATGAACATACCGTAGATGATAAATACCCATTGCCCAACATAACAGACGTACTGGACAAACTAGGTAAATCCAAATATTTTACAACGTTAGATTTAGCATCCGGATTCCACCAAGTACAAGTCGCAGAAGATGACATCGAAAGGACAGCCTTTTCTACTGAAAATGGACATTACGAATATCTACGAATGCCATTTGGTTTGAAAAATGCCCCATCCACATTTCAACGCGTAATGGATAATATTCTACGCGGAATCCAAAATGAAACATGTCTAGTATATCTCGACGATATAATAATATTTTCATCCTCTTTACAAGAACATATAGATCGGTTAAAATCAGTATTCGATAGGTTGAGAAAATATAATTTCAAAATACAACTAGATAAAAGCGAATTTTTAAGAACTGAAGTCGCATACTTAGGTCACGTTATAACCCCATCAGGAGTTAAACCGAATCCAGAAAAAATTAGAGCCATTCAAAAATTCCCAGTTCCAAAAACAACTAGAGATATAAAATCATTTCTCGGACTTTTAGGATACTATAGACGATTTATTAAAGATTTTGCAAAAATTACTAAACCGTTAACAAAATGCTTGAAGAAAAATGCCAAAATCATACATGATAATGAATTCATGAAATGTTTTAATTTATGCAAACAAATATTGGTAAATCACCCAATACTCCAGTATCCCGACTTTGAAAAGCCATTTGTTTTAACAACTGACGCTAGCAATTACGCGTTAGGAGCTATTTTATCACAAGGCCCGATAGGTAAAGATTTACCCATTGCATATGCTAGCAGAACTCTCAATGAACATGAATTAAAATATTCTACTATCGACAAGGAATTATTAGCTATCGTATGGGCAACGAAACATTTCCGCCCGTATCTATATGGAAGAAAATTCATCATCTGTACCGACCACCGTCCTTTAGTATGGTTATTTTCACTAAAAGACCCTCATTCAAGACTAGCACGATATAGACTCAAACTAGAAGAATTTGACTATGAAATCATCTATAAAAAGGGAACTCAAAACACTAATGCCGACGCCCTATCTAGAATCGAATTGAATCCACTAGAAACCGAATCTATGATAGTTAATATCGACGACGAAGAAATAGATGAATTGCTACACACCGACGAAAATATTCGCTTATCCGCTGAGGAAATCGAAAACATCATAAATGACTTAGAAACCGAAAACGACCTACTAGATACAGTCAACTCTAATATGGAAGAAGGACCGACAAACAGCATACCAATTCAGGAAGAAGCAATCAATAACAAACAACAACAAATCCATGTAAAAACCGTTCACATTAATCCACAACCCGTGAAATTTACTATAAAAGACGGAAAAACAATTTATCATATTCAAATACCTAAAACAGAAAATTCACAATTAATTCAAGATTTTATGAAAAGTTATTTGCAACCAAATCGTAAATATTATATTATGTTCGATTTAGAGGAAACTTATAAACAATTTTGTAGAGAATATTGTAACCTTTTCGGACAGAACGGACCTGAAATTATACGATGTACAAAACAATTAGAAGTAGTAGAAGATGAAGAAGAACGGAATGAATTAATAAAAAATCACCACGAAGGAAAAACAAACCACAGGGGGATTAATGAAACTATTTCCTATTTACAGCGAAGATATTATTGGAATAAGATGGATACGCAAGTAACAAATTACATTAATAAATGCGAAATTTGTAAGAAAGCAAAATACGACCGAAACCCGCCTAAATTGCCTCTGAATTTAACTGAAACATACGAAAAACCATTCGAAAAAATTCACCTAGACACCTTTTCTGTACAAAATTCCAACTTTTTAACAATTGTAGACGCCTTTACAAAAATGGGTCAAGCTTATCATATAGAAGGTAAAACAGCAATTGAAATATTTAACAAGTTGTTAGATTTCTTTTCACACTATGGTATACCAAAATCTATTACTATGGATAATGGTACAGAATTTGTAAATCGAACTATTCAAAGTTTATTACATGATCATAAAATTCAGATTCATACAATAACGCCGCATAACCCACAATCTAATGGTATTGTCGAACGTTTTCACGGCACACTATTAGAACATTTAAGAATATTAGTGCAAGAAATAAATGAACCAGTAACAAATCTTATGAAGTACGCAATAATTGCATATAACAACAGTATACATTCTATCACTAAACATACACCATTTGAATTGTTATTTGGTCACACAGCAAATTTAGATCCTTTCGATCTACAATATCAATCGGAATATTATGAACATTACAGCAATTTACATAAAGAAAGAATGAAACGCCTCTACGACGTAATTAAAAATGATACTCGAATTAGAAAAGAACAAGTAATTACTAAACGAAACGCTAACATCCCCGAAATACCCTTCAAAAGAGGACAGCATGTATACTTAAAACAATCCAAAAGAACGAAACTTGCAAACAAATATGCCGGACCATATGAAGTAATTGAAATACGTCCGAATCATACATCCATTGTTAAAAATTTAAAAACTAACACTGAAATCATTATACATACAAACAGGTTAAAGCAGCCACCTGTTTCAGATCCTGTGTCCTCATAGGACTAGCTGTGCTACAAGAACAAGATGGAATATCCATTACAAAAATATCCAATAATCCAGGAATTCTACCATATAAATTAGGTACCGCAAAAATCAAAGATAATACATGGACGCTAGTAAAGAAAATAAATCTCGAACAAATATTAGAAGAGTACAGGAACTTACAAACCATGGCGAATAAATTAAATTCATCGTATTACGCAGAAAAATCCGAAAAATGGTATATCACAGAAATGCATAATTACCGCTACATTATTAATCACCTGCAAGAAGAAATTGAAAGTCTACTTGAACAAATTTTACCAAATCATAGACATAAGAGAGGAATAATAAACGGATTAGGCTCAATAATAAAAGTAATAACTGGAAATATGGATCAAGAAGATGCTGAAAGAATAAATCAACAAATTCAAGACCTACAACAAGGACAGAAAAACAACGCGAAGGTATTAAAGAAACAAATATCGTTAGCTAAAAACGCAATGGAATCGTTTAACGACACAATATCAGGCTTAAAACATAATCAGATTGTAATGGAAAGCAGAATCCTTCAAATATCCAAAGTTATAACAGAATCGCAAAAATATACAAACCGATATGATATAGTTCTTCAATCAGTTATTTATTCTCAATTGACAAATAGCTTTTCCATGATCGTTCGAACTCTATCAGAAATTAGAACTGCTCTTGTATTTGCCAGAATAAATGTAATGCATCCATCTATTATAGAACCACACCTACTATTAAAAGATTTCGCATCAATCACCAACTTTCAATTAGTATTGCCATTAAATCCAACAACAGCAAATATAATGGTATTAGAATCCCTCATCGACATCAAAGCTTATCAACAAGATTCCACGATTATTTTCCTCCTAGAAGTACCACTAGTAGACCAACATAACTATGATCTTTATCATCTATATTCACTACCGATACCAATCAATAACGCCATGAAATTTATAATACCAACCACACACTATGTATTATACAATGAACAATATTACGGTAATTTAAATGAAAATTGTAAAGAAATTCTGTCATCTAAATTTTTGTGTAATAACGTAGAATTATTACCTATATCTCATGAAAGTCCATGTGAAATTCAAATAATTATGTTAACCAATAATTATCAAAATTGTAAGCAAATTTCAGTGAATTTGAATGATGTTAAAACGCAAAAAATTGAAAATAATAATTGGATTGTTGTATCACCAGGTCAAAATAGATTAACGTCATACTGTAATGATAATCAATATATTAGAATTATAGAACAAACAAATATTATTCATATCCCTTTAGGATGTAGTATTAGTATTAAAGGAAAGTTAATAAAAAATGCACAACTGGTTAAAACTAATCAGCTTAAACCGCTTCAATTTGAATATAATATAAAAATAGATAAGAATAGCAGCCGAAATATTACAATTAATTCCTTAAATTTGGAAAGAATCAATTTAGAAAAAACAAATAAAATTTTAGAAGATTTTAACGTATTAGAAGACGAGATAGAAACTGTAACACCAATAATAAGCAATAACCCTAGTATTTGGACAGTTATATTGTATGTAATATTAATAATAATTTTGTTGTATATTGTAATTAGCTTTGTAAAAGGTAGGAAACTAAATTCGTTTTATTGTTTTACTAAAAAAGTTAAATCTGACAATGATCCCCAAAATTTAAATACTAAAGAATTTAAATTTTGAACTTAACGGGGGAGGTGTTACGCTGCAGCTGCTATATGTTAGGTATATAAAATTATCATTGTAATATTATCACTGTTCTTAGAATATAAGATAGCGACGCTGCACTTTAATGTGATGCAGTTTATATTGTATTTTAAATAGTTAGTTCTACATTAACCTTTGATGTAATAACTCCGGCTCGCGGGAAATAAAATTATTTTTATTTTTAAAAAGACTTTTGTTTGAACCGAGTTCGTAAATCTTGTATCAGATTTAACACCTTCGTGATTCATAACTTTTGTTCAGTCTAGTCACGATAGGTGCTTATTGCTTGCGATTTTATTTAATCGTCTATTTAGCATTAACGGACGTCTATTAGAAAACGTTGGATTCTCTGTTTGCACCTAAATAAATTTCTGTTCACAATATAATTATTATGCAATCAACCGTTTCATGATCGTACATTGACATTATTTATCAATTTTCATCAAAATTTAAGGCTTTTTAGCTGTTCTAAGTTATCAAGTAAAGATTACTGCTTGATACCCAGAATGACTAATAGTAGAAAGTATTAAAAATGGTGGAAATGTTATAGACTCATTTTAATATTTAAAACATGTGTTTACTTGTTTCAGGTATTTATTTGAATTCTGCCCTGAATAATAGGTATAGTAGAGATACCTGTAGGTGAA
>CM043015.1:170692574-170835199 GCA_023690525.1 Holotrichia oblita | reverse complement strand
ACGTGAGGTCCGCCCTCTAGAAATGGCAAATATTCAGCATCGCTGGTCGATACTAAGTCGGAAATTTCTTCCTGTGCAGGTGTAATGGCATATTCTTCAGTCGAAACACCTATAGGTCTTGGTACTGACAAAGCTTCTAAATGAGGTACTGGACGAGTAACACACACACTAGCGTAACTAATTTTGTTCTTATTTTTGTTGGAGAACCCGAAAATTTTCGTGCAGCAAAAGTAGCAAGCAGACAAATGGTCCGTTTGTCAACGGAAAATCATAGGCCCTGTAAATGGTATAGCGCTGTTCGTGCCGTTTGATCACCCTCTCAGAGTAACAGCACACCATACGCAGCAAATGTGAGGAGGCCATTCCTCGTCCTGATATTTAATTTTTAGACCAAAATAGTGAAAATATAAATTTTCTATTAAAAGACGTAATATTCCGTTTATGTCGTTGGGTAATGAATTTTCCACGTACATACATAACAGAAGCTGTGGGGATCATTTGTACACGCACATGTGATCTTCGAAATGGTAATTACAAACATGTAAATAAACTCTTCCATAACTTAATTAGATGTTTAAAAAAATCTGAAAAACACAAATATTTGTTCATGTTAAAACCCTAAAAATGAAGAAAAGTTTAGTACGTATTAAATTCTATATATTGTAATAATCTTCCTAAGCCCTAGTTCTTTTATAAATGGAAACAAAATATATCGTAATTGTTAGAATTACTATTTTGCATGTGAGAACACATAGCGATTGATGTGGCAATTTTGTAACAAATTATATTAAATAAAAATATATCTAAATATGGATAAAAACAAAAACTAAATTAATAAACCATAAAATAATGAAAAGTATTCCAACAAAAATGAACAGCTTTGTTTACTTTCCTTTGTTTAAGTGTATGAGTTTGAACTGACAAAAAAGAAAATTGAGTGATATATGTAATTTCGATGTTGTAGCAGAGTAAAATAAAATAAATAGTTAATTAAGAAAAATGTAAGAAATGTTATAGTTGTAATAATAGCTTTGCTAATAAAATACTTACTTACTTACTTACTTACTAAATCATTTAATGTGGTAAAATATACCAATTCAATAGTTTTACTTATTGTTATCTACATTGAATAAATGGTATAAAACTATGCTTGTTTATAGTTTTAATCAGTAGAGCAGCGTTATCCATTACATATCTAACATACATATTTGTTTTGTATAGCAATGTTGTTTTTAGTCAAATCTAAAAATATTGTTATGAAAATATTTTTTCTACAACACATTTGTTTCAAATGTTGCATTCCACAAAATTCGTATCAGACATTTAGGATATATTGCACATCATACTATGTGTGTATGTATGTACATATTTTAACAATGAAGTAGCATATGCAGATAAAGTTATCGGAACTGGCTGAATGAAATATGCTGTGAGTGTTACCGCAGATGTGTTTTATTCTAGTTTATACGGAATGACCATTATTTATAGTGAAGTGAAATTGAATAATGTATGTATATATACACTATGTTGTATCTTTTGAACATTTATAGATATCAAATTCCCTTTGGCATATGTTAAGTTTTTTTATGATTTAGATAATTCTATCTTCATAACCTACGGATGTTATCTTTCTGATTACATGAATTAACGAATATAAATAATACATAATATGTATATTCATATTATATATTCAAGGATAGAATTGCAAACACTTGATATTCTAATATCGGCTGTCTCATCATATCATCATTGATTAGCATATACCAACTGTAGTAACTGTATACATTATAATGCCAATGTGCGAGAATTGACGATTTATTATAGCTTTGTTTTGGTTCAGGATTCAGAATGGTTCTAGAGTTGTTGCGCACGCGCATTTACAGTTTAGCGTTTTGGTTAATTAAGAACGCGAACCGAATTTTTAATCCGATGTTTTGGATACTGACAGAATCGATTCAGAATGATTCTGGAACCGTTCAAACAGTTCTTGCACTTTCATGAGTACCGATTCTGAATTATTAGTTCAAAATTACGTCATCGGTGCATGTGTTCAGAAATTCGAGTTATTTCGATATGTTCGTCATCAATGACGTTGATATTTAGGTTGTCTTTTAAAGTTTGAGATTTTCTTCCGTTTGTATTTGATTTTTTTTTTGTTAATTACTGTCCTGGGAATAAAATTTATGGAAAGTGAGTGGTATCCTAAGACAGAGACAGGATTTGAAAGACTTAGCGCAGAACATTCGCTATTGATATTTTGTAGGTTTGTACCTATTTGTCTGTATCTAAAAGATGGCAGTAACAGGCTCCTAAAATGTGTTTTGGTTATTAAAAGTTCGGAACCATTCTGGAATTATTATGTTGTGCGTTTATGTTCTGCGCAGTTCTGTTACTAGTCCTGAATTCCGAACCAAAACAAAGCTTATATAAACTTCCAACTTGGTTGTCCTCGTTTTACATGCTGTCCTGTTATACTTGCGATCAGGTGCTAATAGTTAGTGGAAGGAATTAGGACTGTAATTTTAGGAATGTTTCCTAATCGATCCTATTTTCGATTACACAGCCACACACACAAAAAAATCTTGAGTCTGGGAGTCATACCACATGTTTTTGGAGTCGCTTAATCCGAATATGAGGTCCAAAAACCCCCTTCGTGAAACTCCCATCACGTCAGGGTTTCGGTATTACCTTAAAAAAGCCGATAATCTAACCTGTTTAACAAGATAACCTTTTGAATTAATTTGTACATTAAAAATTAATCAGTTAAACCCTGTAACATCTTAAACACATTACCCTATAGCCCCATAACCTCGTTACTCTATAATCCCGTAACATACAGTTTTCTCGGTCTATTCACCCGCCATTTGTACTTCTGTATCAGAAAATTAGTATCGCAATCGCAGATTCTATTCCCGATCGTAACTGTTTCGAAAAAGATTCCGCGTAAAAACATAGCTCAAGTTTGTGCGACTTTTAAGGAAATTAATTTTATCAATCCCATACATCTTTTTTTATAGGATTAATAGGATTGAACTGATTGGTTTTTTAGATGAGAGCTTAGGTCATAACGTTTCAGTGTTTAGTTGCTTAGATTACAGGGTTTTGCAAGCTTATTATGTTAGAGGTTAGGTGTTATGGGCTTAACGGTTCGAGTTGTGAGGTTATGGAGTATGACTGATTAGTTTTTGAGTGTACGGATGAGTCAAACGGTGACCTCGAATTCGGATTCAACAACCCCAAAAACATGTAGTAAACATGGTATAACCATATATGTATGTATATTTATATATATGTAAATCGACTCAGTAAATAGCGATTGAATCGAATATACGAGCACACAAAATTATGACTCTTTTGTACCTACTTACCCTGATAGTAGGTATGTACTATATCAATTATAAGCATACATATACGTTTATAATAATCAGCTTAAAAATACCGGTATCATTAATTCAACATTAACGCACAAATCAATCAATTGTTAGTATACAGAAAAATATTACTGATTTAATATAACGCTGCTACTAAAAATATCATGTTATGTGCATATGGCACATGATACGATAAGACCTTATTAAATTACAGTCACTAAAATACACAATTTTTTACTGGAAATACATTGTACATATTGGGCAGTTAGACAAACATATCATGATAATTATGCCCCATTTAATCCGGAGCTTTAATTTGATTAGTTCGTAATTAATCAGCTAATTGTTTTATTATCATAATCCATATTATTACTTGCAGTAATTTAAATACGCTGAAATATTAGATAAAGGAATGATAGTGCCCAGTAAAATGAAATCATAGGATATAATCATATCATATTTGCGGAAATATATTTGCTAAATGAGTTCTTATCAATCAAGGAATCGTCGCAAAACATGAAAAACGCATTTTAACAAATGCCAGTTATATATTATATTTATTTTAGAAAATTCTAATAAATTCAATAATAGATTTGTGATGCATATTTTCTTTTTTAACAAGCCCCAAAGTTGGTTATTCAATAGTTATATTTAATTAATTTTGTCTGGCTGCGTAAGTAGATTGTATTTTGAAGTGTTTAATACAACAAAATGAAACAAAATTACGCAGGATCAATGTGATATTTATAGTCGTCATTTGTAAAGAGCCGCTCACAGCTAACGGTTAGTGATATAACATACTGACAATCTTTTCTTGTCCAGTGTCATAGTCTACTATTCGCAGGTTCTCATTCCACGTTACTATTTACAATATTTGTCGGACAAACACATCCAACGACACTTTATAATTTTGTAATTAGGGAGAATTAGTGCTTTTTTTTTCGTTTGGTCTTTGACTCCGTGTGGCATGATAGCCATTTATTCGGTTCGGTGTTTACTACTGATATTCCTCGATCATCATCTTTATCCCGAATTGTGAAGCGATACGTTTTATAAAGGAAACACATGCTGTCCTCCAAGAAGGATCTTAATAAAGAAGTCAGAGGCTCTCTGGAAACTTCACGTTCTTTACATTGGGCTTACGATATATACGCGTCAAACATTCAGACATAACTTTACCACCTTTGCTATAAAATTTCTGCAGATAAGATCTGCTATCGCTTCGTGATTCTATTGGAAGAGTTCTACTATTAATTTTCCACCTGTTTGAAGATTCTCCAGAACCAGATGCTGCGAAGAGTAGTAGCCCCTTGATGTGTGAGCAATTCACAGAGACCTTAACTTTCCAACTTTAAGTCAATTCGACACTGGTCAGAGGATAGGGCATCAAGCTTGGAGAATCTACTCTGCAGCGTGATAAATGTCAAAACATAAATTTTAATGTAGATATTATGTAAGGCGTTGGTAAGGCAATGGAGATTGAAAATAGATAGTTCACGATATTACTACAGGAAAATTCGGATAAGATATTCCACAATTTTCAATGTTGCTACATATCAATTACTCAACACGTAATAAATCTTTAAAGCAACGTCTCTCAACTGAAGTTCATATTGCATTTCAGGTATATTTGAACATTACATTTCGTAGTTTAAAATTACATATTTGTGACTTCTTCTAAATATTCGTGGAACCATTTTTTTTGCGATTTATGTCCAGGACAATTTGTTGTTGTAACAATACCACCATGCACTCAGACTCATGGTGTATGGTGGTATAAAGAAGAAAGATTAAACGTTAATTCTAGAGAAAAAAAACGAATAGGTGTGATCTTGTACTCTAAACTAACGTACAAATCATACCTGGAACATGTGACAAACAAAGTCGCGAGAGACCTGTCGAAAAATGTCTGGTGGTATAAAGCTAGTCTAGGCTATGCGGTAAACGCCTCCAGTAAGGTTCAGAGGACTGCCTGTCTAGGCATCACATGCCTTATGTCCTGGACACCAACGGTAATCATGGAAACTATTCTTGCTTGTGGAACCAGAATATAGTGGGTACAAAGATTTCTCCGGCAAAACAGGAGACCATCTGGTATTGTCAACTACATCGAATTATGGTATTACACTCGTCCAAATTAGGATAGACTCTGCAAGTCAGAGACAGGCTGATTTACTCACAAATGGTAGAAACTGCGGGAGTGCGGAAGAAACACTAACACATTTCCTTGCTGACTGTCTAGCAGAAGTCAGGGAGATGCGGATTTACTTTGTGGTTGATTAAATTAACTCTCAATCAGATTGCGGACTTCTTTGTTCGGTTGTAACCAGGTCGAAAGGGCTAAAATGGCATGGGGGCACAAAGAAATTAAAAAGGACTAGAACTTAGTATACGACAATAGCAATTGTTCAGAGAAGGAAAAAGAGATTTTTTTTTTTTTTTTTTTTTTTTTTTTAATGTGGTGGGTGCTTAGTTGCAGTGACTCCGTAAACTGTATCGCTTGTCTGGCTATCACTGCAACTCTCGCGGTGGTTTGTGTGTGTATGTTGTGTTTTAATTGGCTTTGTGACAGCATCATCGCCTTTTATGATGCCGCGCTGTTAATCACTTTGCTCCCAACAGCGAATGGCAAGTCGATCCGGGATTAAAACTCTCTGAAAAAATGTCACCGTCCCTCCAGAGAATTGAACTCCGGCGCCTATCGTCCTCTCACAACAATAGTCAGCCGCCTAACCACTGCGGCCATCGACCCGTTGATGAAAGTATTAATGAAAAAGAAAGTTGAAGTCGTTCGAAAATTTCTACTGTTGAACAAATTTTGAGCAATTCTGAGTAATATAAGGCCAAACTTATTTGTAATAACAAGAGACGTTGCGTTTGTAATAAATCATTGTAGAATGATAGAAAACTAACCATGATAACTAACGAAAGATTTAAAATGCTACATTCGCAAGACTAAAAGTAGCCAACATACATATGTATGTGCTACAGATTGTTGTATACGCGATTCTGTTGCCGTTATCTGTTTGTAAGCACAGGTTACTAGTACTAATCACTTCTATGATATTTTCTTTCCATGATTATTATAAATGTAATTAATATTATGTGTACTTCTGTTTTCATTATAATTTTTCAATTTTTTTAAAGTAAAAACGCTTTAAACGTACTTTACAAAGTACCTACATATACATACGTGTATCATGTGAATTGCTGCTACTAAAGAAACGGGCCACTTTCCAGTTATCATCAAAGACGAAAATATCTTTAAACCGTGTGTTCTGTTTGAATTCTGTTTATTCATGGTAGAGTTATTGGCTAGACAGTAGCTTAATGTTTGTATACTTAACCCATTACGAAAGCATTGCATCGTTACAGTGTAAAATTGGCCTCGTTATTCATTTACGATTCTCTCCTAACTTAATATTTTGTTTGATGCGCTTCGGCAAAATAAATGTAAGTAAAAGATTGTAAAGTACGCCTACACAATTATATTAGAACATTTAGAAAGCCATCAAGGTATTTAGTTTTATTTGTCATAAGGGTCACAAGGCCTGTGAAAATATAGAACATATGAATATATTGTAATGATATTCAATAATTTTTTATTTTCTATCGTGTTGGTTTAATTTCTTTGTATATTATGTTAATAGTTTGATATAAAACTTCCCATTACGGCAACTGCAAGGTAAAAACATTAAATTAGCCACATTGATAAATGTGTACTTTGCTATATGATCTGTTTCTGTTTTCAATTCATTTTATTCATGTATTTGAATAGTATCATTGCATTGCTGTGATTACATGCGAGTGTACATATGTATGTAGTTTAAATATTTAGATTCACTGATTAAAGTATTTCTATGTGAAATTGTGAAGAAAGAGAATGTTATTTTTGTGTTACTATCTACTATTACTGATAGGAAAGCTTTATTCTCATATGTAATATCCGATGTTGGAGGGCTTTGCTTAGTAGCCTGCGTGATGTGTTGTATGCTCTCGTAAATTATTTCCAATTAGTAAGGACAAAGGATGCTGAAATTTATCATAATTAATAGAATGTAGGATGGCCATTTCATAAAAACGACGTAACTTTTAAAATATATATATGTATAATTAAACACAAATTTACAGAATATTTTTCATAAGCACATAAAACATAAAAAAACATAAAGACTAAGACCCTTCTTCAACATTCACCGAAAAAAACTTGTATCTCTTCGCCATTGGCTCATCATCATTTTAAATACGGCGCGAAATTCAAATTAAATCTAAATATACTACAATCTCGGCGTCCTGACCTCTGTTGATTGTCCCTAATCAACAAATACATTATTTTTCATGACATAAAATTACAAACCTTTCTTACATAAAGTTAACATTTACATCGGCATAACAGTACATAATACAATGAGACTTAAATAGTAAATTGACTAAATCTATCAAGCCTTGACCTATACGGATATATCTAAACATAAGTTTCAAAACCTCCTAGTTTAACAAGACGTAAGTATTGCCTGGTTATCAAGTTCAGTTTTTGTGCCATGGCTTCATTCTGGCTGCTGCTGCTATACCGTTGTATGGCATTTGAGTAAGTTGAAAATCCGGAACATCTTTAATAACGTATCGATCATTATCGAGCTTAGCAGTAACTACATACGGTCCTTTATATTTGGGTATAAGTTTTTTATTTACTCCAGCCGTTACATCAGTATTAACGATCATCACGTAATCTCCGACGTCGTATTCATAAGCTGCTTTATGGCGTTTATCAAAAATAGGTTTTATTGTATTCTTGACACTTTAAGATCTTCTCACTAGCATCTTTCCGAATTGCTTCCAGATCTCTAATTTCCATAGCGCTCTGTTCTTCGAGAAATAATCTCAAATTATCTTGAGTTTCTCCGTTTTGATGTATTCGAATAGTAACATACTTGGACTATGTCTGTCGACGATTTACAGTATTATTTATACAAAACTCCACCTGGTGTATCACCTCATCCCATTTAGCTATATCTGCAGACAACTTAGAACAGATGTCCTTTATTGTTTGTTAATAACCTCGATCTGACCATTCGCTTGAGGCATTTCCAGTAGCAATTAAGGTGTGTTCTATATCACTTTCATTTAGAAAATCTTTAAATTCGGTAGAACTAAAACAAGAACCTCTGTCGGAAATAATTCGTAAAAGGCTTACTATAATGGAAATACTGCTTTTTCAAATACTTTATAACTTCTTTAGCATCAGTCTTCACGCATGGATATATTTTAACAAACTTTGTAAATGAATCTATTACGGCAAAGATATACCTCTGTCTATGTCTTGTCTTCTCCAACGGACCTAGATGATCAACATGTAATACTCGGAAAGGTAAATTGCCTTTAGGAAGATTATTCAAAAAGCCTTCTTTTCTTCCATTTACTGGTGAATATGCTATACATTTAAGACAATTAGATATATAACTTTTAACTTTGGAAGCTAAATTTGGAAACCAGTATGTTCGATTGATCAATTCGACAGTTTTATTTATACCAGTATGTCCAAAATTATCATGAGGAATGGTATGCGTACATATATTCCATTGATTTGGGTACAACAAAATAACGATTTTCCCTGTTGTTTCCGATAGACTAGGCTATTTCTTAATTCAAACAACTTACTCTCTTTATTCTGAAGTGATTCTTTTAATTGCGCTATCTCTGCATCGGCATTTTGCTTGAGACACAAATTTCTCTCAAATGAGTTATCTTCTAATATTAAAATTGTGTTCCTGCTTAAACTATCTACATGCGTCATTTGTTTGCCTGAACGGTGTTCAATCGTATATGAATAATTTTGTAATTCTAGTGACCAACGCAAAATTCGAGTATTGACTTCTTTTCTGTAAAGCTAACTTTATGCTGTTACAATCGGTAGAATCTTAAATTGGAGACCTTGTAGGTATACTCTGAATCGCTTCAATGCATAAACAATACTTAACATTTCAAATTCATAACTGTGTAGTTTACATTCATACGGACTAGTTCTTTTTGGAAAAATAGGCAACAGGGTGAAATAGACCATTTTTCTTGTCGCTGCATTAATATGCCACCAAATCCATATGACGAAGCGTCACAATGTAACTGAGTTTCTGCTTTTGGGATTATAAATTGCTAAAATTGGTTCTTTCATTAATAGAGACTTTAATGTTTCAAAAGCAACAAATTCTTCTTCTTCAAACTTAAACTCAATATTTTTCTTTAATAGATCGTACAGGGGTTTAGCAATAAGTGCATAATTCATAACGAACCGTCTAAAATATGAAGTTAAACCTAAAAAACTATGAACATCTTTAAAATTTTTAGGCACAGGAAATGTTTTCACGGCCTCTATATTCGATTCACAAGGTCGAATTCCCTTTTCATTGACTATATACCCTAAATTGAATTTCTTTTGCGAAAAAGGAACATTTATCTAATCTTAATTCAAGATGGTTCTTCACACACAACGTAAATACTTCCGTTAAAATATTTAAATTTTCTTCTAACGTCTTCGTAGCAATCAGAATATCGTCTACGTAAATACAAATTTTATTTGTTCCACTAAATTACGAAATATTAAATTTATATAACGACTAAATGTAGCAGGGCTATTTTAAGTCCAAAAGGCATTTTTAAATATTCAAATTGGCCGTTCGGTGTTACAAAAAAGTGAATTTTACTGAATCAGCCTCTAACGAAACATGATGAAATGCGTCTTTTAAATCTAATCAGGTAAAATAACATTTATCTCTTAATAAGTCAATTTGGTCATCTATAAGGGGCAAGGGAAAATTGTCTCTTATTGTGACTTTATTTAGTTCCTAAAGTCTACGCACATGCGCAAACCAGTTGGTTTCTTGGAAACAAGAACTATCGGTGAACTGTATTGCGATGTACTTCTCCTAATAGTACCTTTCGCTAACAAATCTTCGATTATTTTATTAACTTCAGATTTCTCATAAAAAGATAGACGGCGAGGTCTAAAGTTGAATGGGACATGATCTGGTTTTACAACAATTTTCATACAAAAATCTAATTCAGGTTTTACAGGTTTTTCTGCATTAACATAATTTTCAAAAAAAACTTTGTAAATTTTGACTTAAAACTAGAATCTACTTGGCTAATGTTTAAATTAGGAAAATTTGTGTTATTCACTTCGGCAACATCAATTTGGAAAATGAAATTAGAATTAACATTCTGTTCTTCGGTATTTATTTTCAAAATCTTTCCTAATACTAATACTTTTTCCAAAACTTACAATTAAATTACTATTTCTTATGAAATCTCTACCTAACAGCATAGTATATCTCATGGTATCATCTGGTACAACAAAAAAGCACATATTTAATTCCTCCCCATTTAATATCAACTTAGTCGCAAATCGACCTATCGTGTTCAAAATAGACCCGTTTATCCCATGAAATTCTTGTGGATGAAAATTACCAGTAATTAAATGAAAAGGAGCTAATAATTGTGTAATTAAAGATATAGGACTCCCTGTATCTACGATTGGGTTTACTTTAACAATTTTCTCCTCGATTTTAAAGGTCTACTTCAATCGTGTATGATGGTACTATTTCCAAATGCTGGTCGACTAAATTGGTAGTAGTGTCCGGTTTCGCTTCTCGATCTGTAGCTGATGTACTTCCTGTTTTTCTGGGACACATCCTTTGCATATGTTGCATTGAACCACAAGTGTAACAAGATCCTCTCGTACGTTTTGGCTTTGGGCAATTATTCACTTTATGTCCTACTTCACCACAATTATAACAATTGAAAGTCTTCTTTTCACTCTTTCACTATAGTTTTTATTTCCTTCTTCTTTCCCGGATTTCACATAACTTTTATCACTACTTCGACTTTTTCTAGCACTGTTAACTCGGTCATATTCAATTAAATCATGATATAGATGATCTGCATCCCCATGAACCCTCATTAGCATCATCGAACACATTTTGTTGATTAAACAAACCAATTAAAATCTGTTCTTTCACTTCAGAAAATGTTAATTTTAAGTCTTTACACAAGTTCACTTTTTTATGAAAATACTGGTGCAATGACTCACCTTTTCCCTGGATACACTCTTCCATTTTCTTCCATTTCACAGGTGTAGACCCTCGTCAACTATGAATGTTTTCTCGAAAGATGTTATAAAATCCACAAACGTAAAAATATTATCTTGTTTTGTGCACCACCAGTCGTACGCTCCATCTTTTAAATTGGTTCTAGCCACCTCTAACGCAAATGCATCTGGCCATCGATAATCATTTGCATGCTTTTGATCTTGCTAATCCATTCTTTCGCACCTGAACCACCCTCAAATTTCCCGATATCTTTCGTTAAGTCAGGCATGATTTGAAAATTAGTTGCCGCATCATTTAACCGCGTTCCCAGTGCCTTTTCTAATAACTCATCTTTTTCTTTTGTTTTCACTAAGCATTAGCTCTACTAACCTTGCGAGATGCGATACCGTCGAGTCTGTGGTGTTAGATGTAGTTGGAATATCGGCACCTATAATTCTCCTAATTCCAGTGTCCGTAAGTGCTTCAACCTCATTGAGGTTATGGACCTCATCAGTTTCTGACATAATGAAACAGTAGAAAATTTAAGCTTTCACAATAGTTTAAAATAAATTGTTCACATAAATACAAGATTCACTTATACAGCACCTAAGTATATCTAAAATCACACATAGTACCTAAGTACGCGTAAATAGCTAGCCGCCACAATCGTCGCCATTGTTATCGCCACAATTTTTTTAACCTGTAATTTTAATTTCGTAGTTTCTATTAATTTCTATAATTAACACACTTTTCAGTTGATCCCACTTCTGAAGAATTGTAGGATGGCCATTTCATAAAAACGACGTAACTTTTAAAATATATATATGTATAATTAAACACAAATTTACAGAATATTTTTCATAAGCACATAAAACATAAAAAAACATAAAGACTAAGACCCTTCTTCAACATTCACCGAAAAAAACTTGTATCTCTTCGCCATTGGCTCATCATCATTTTAAATACGGCGCGAAATTCAAATTAAATCTAAATATACTACAATCTCGGCCGTCCTGACCTCTGTTGATTGTCCCTAATCAACAAATACATTATTTTCATGACATAAAATTACAAACCTTTCTTACATAAAGTTAACATTTACATCGGCATAACGAGTACATAATACAATGAGACTTAAATAGTAAATTGACTAAATCTATCAAGCCTTGACCTATACGGATATATCTAAACATAAGTTTCAAAACCTCCTAGTTTAACAAGACGTAAGTATTGCCTGGTTATCAAGTTCAGTTTTGTGCCATGGCTTCATTCTGGCTGCTGCTGCTATACCGTTGTATGGCATTTGAGTAAGTTGAAAATCCGGAACATCTTTAATAACGTATCGATCATTATCGAGCTTAGCAGTAACTACATACGGTCCTTTATATTTGGGTATAAGTTTTTTATTTACTCCAGCCGTTACATCAGTATTAACGATCATCACGTAATCTCCGACGTCGTATTCATAAGCTGCTTTATGGCGTTTATCAAAATAGGTTTTATTGTATTCTTGACACTTTAAGATCTTCTCACTAGCATCTTTCCGAATTGCTTCCAGATCTCTAATTTCCATAGCGCTCTGTTCTTCGAGAAATAATCTCAAATTATCTTGAGTTTCTCCGTTTTGATGTATTCCGAATAGTAACATACTTGGACTATGTCCTGTCGAACGATTTACAGTATTATTTATACAAAACTCCACCTGGTGTATCACCTCATCCCATTTAGCTATATCTGCAGACAACTTAGAACAGATGTCCTTTATTGTTTTGTTAATAACCTCGATCTGACCATTCGCTTGAGGCATTCCAGTAGCAATTAAGGTGTGTTCTATATCACTTTCATTTAGAAAATCTTTAAATTCGGTAGAACTAAAACAAGAACCTCTGTCGGAAATAATTCGTAAAGGCTTACTATAATGCTGGAAATACTGTTTCAAATACTTTATAACTTCTTTAGCATCAGTCTTCACGCATGGATATATTTTAACAAACTTTGTAAATGAATCTATTACGGCAAAGATATGCCTCTGTCTATGTCTTGTCTTCTCCAACGGACCTAGATGATCAACATGTAATACTCGGAAAGGTAAGTTACCTTTAGGAAGATTATTCAAAAAGCCTTCTTTTCTTCCATTTACTGGTGAATATGCTATACATTTAAGACAATTAGATATATAACTTTTAACTTTGGAAGCTAAATTTGGAAACCAGTATGTTCGATTGATCAATTCGACAGTTTTATTTATACCAGTATGTCCAAAATTATCATGATAAGTATGCATTACACTGTATTCCATTGATTTGGGTACATAAAATAACGATTTTCCTGTTGTTTCCGATAGACTAGGCTATTTCTTAATTCAAACAACTTACTCTCTTTATTCTGAAGTGATTCTTTTAATTGCGCTATCTCTGCATCGGCATTTTGCTTGAGACACAAATTTCTCTCAAATGAGTTATCTTCTAATATTAAAATTGTGTTCCTGCTTAAACTATCTACATGCGTCATTTGTTTGCCTGAACGGTGTTCAATCGTATATGAATAATTTTGTAATTCTAGTGACCAACGCAAAATTCGAGTATTGACTTCTTTTTTCTGTAAAGCTAACTTTATGCTGTTACAATCGGTAAGAATCTTAAATTGGAGACCTTGTAGGTATACTCTGAATCGCTTCAATGCATAAACAATACTTAACATTTCCAATTCATAACTGTGTAGTTTACATTCATACGGACTAGTTCTTTTGGAAAAATAGGCAACAGGGTGAAATAGACCATTTTCTTGTCGCTGCATTAATATGCCACCAAATCCATATGACGAAGCGTCACAATGTAACTGAGTTTCTGCTTTGGGATTATAAATTGCTAAAATTGGTTCTTTCATTAATAGAGACTTTAATGTTTCAAAAGCAACAAATTCTTCTTCTTCAAACTTAAACTCAATATTTTTCTTTAATAGATCGTACAGGGGTTTAGCAATAAGTGCATAATTCATAACGAACCGTCTAAAATATGAAGTTAAACCTAAAAAACTATGAACATCTTTAAAATTTTTAGGCACAGGAAATGTTTTCACGGCCTCTATATTCGATTCACAAGGTCGAATTCCCTTTTCATTGACTATATACCCTAAAAATTGAATTTCTTTTGCGAAAAAGGAACATTTATCTAATCTTAATTCAAGATGGTTCTTCACACACAACGTAAATACTTCCGTTAAAATATTTAAATTTTCTTCTAACGTCTTCGTAGCAATCAGAATATCGTCTACGTAAATACAAATTTTATTTTGTTCCACTAAATTACGAAATATTAAATTTATATAACGACTAAATGTAGCAGGGCTATTTTTTAAGTCCAAAAGGCATTTTTAAATATTCAAATTGGCCGTTCGGTGTTACAAAAGAAGTGAATTTTACTGAATCAGCCTCTAACGAAACATGATGAAATGCGTCTTTTAAATCTAATCGGGTAAAATAACATTTATCTCTTAATAAGTCAATTTGGTCATCTATAAGGGGCAAGGGAAAATTGTCTCTTATTGTGACTTTATTTAGTTCCTAAAGTCTACGCACATGCGCAAACCAGTTGGTTTCTTGGAAACAAGAACTATCGGTGAACTGTATTGCGATGTACTTCTCCCTAATAGTACCTTTCGCTAACAAATCTTCGATTATTTTATTAACTTCAGATTTCTCATAAAAAGATAGACGGCGAGGTCTAAAGTTGAATGGGACATGATCTGGTTTTACAACAATTTTCATACAAAAATCTAATTCAGGTTTTACAGGTTTTTCTGCATTAACATAATTTTCAAAAAAAACTTTTGTAAATTTTGACTTAAAACTAGAATCTACTTGGCTAATGTTTAAATTAGGAAAATTTGTGTTATTCACTTCGGCAACATCAATTTGGAAAATGAAATTAGAATTAACATTCTGTTCTTCGGTATTATTTTCAAAATCTTTCCTAATACTAATACTTTTTCCAAAACTTACAATTAAATTACTATTTCTTATGAAATCTCTACCTAACAGCATAGTATATCTCATGGTATCATCTGGTACAACAAAAAAGCACATATTTAATTCCTCCCCATTTAATATCAACTTAGTCGCAAATCGACCTATCGTGTTCAAAATAGACCCGTTTATCCCATGAAATTCTTGTGGATGAAAATTACCAGTAATTAAATGAAAAGGAGCTAATAATTGTGTAATTAAAGATATAGGACTCCCTGTATCTACGATTGGGTTTACTTTAACAATTTTCTCCTCGATTTTAAGGTCTACTTCAATCGTGTATGATGGTACTATTTCCAAATGCTGGTCGACTAAATTGGTAGTAGTGTCCGGTTTCGCTTCTCGATCTGTAGCTGATGTACTTCCTGTTTTTCTGGGACACATCCTTTGCATATGTTGCATTGAACCACAAGTGTAACAAGATCCTCTCGTACGTTTTGGCTTTGGGCAATTATTCACTTTATGTCTACTTCACCACAATTATAACAATTGAAAGTCTTCTTTTCCACTCTTTCACTATAGTTTTTTTATTTCCTTCTTCTTTCCCGGATTTCACATAACTTTTATCACTACTTCGACTTTTTTCTAGCACTGTTAACTCGGTCATATTCAATTAAATCATGATATAGATGATCTGCATCCCCATGAACCCTCATTAGCATCATCGAACACATTTGTTGATTAAACAAACCAATTAAAATCTGTTCTTTCACTTCAGAAAATGTTAATTTTAAGTCTTTACACAAGTTCACTTTTTTTATGAAAATACTGGTGCAATGACTCACCTTTTCCCTGGATACACTCTTCCATTTTCTTCCATTTCACAGGTAGACCCTCGTCAACTATGAATGTTTTCTCGAAAGATGTTATAAAATCCACAAACGTAAAAATATTATCTTGTTTTGTGCACCACCAGTCGTACGCTCCATCTTTTAAATTGGTTCTAGCCACCTCTAACGCAAATGCATCTGGCCATCGATAATCATTTGCATGCTTTTGATCTTGCTAATCCATTCTTTCGCACCTGAACCACCCTCAAATTTCCCGATATCTTTCGTTAAGTCAGGCATGATTTGAAAATTAGTTGCCGCATCATTTAACCGCGTTCCCAGTGCCTTTTCTAATAACTCATCTTTTCTTTTGTTTTCACTAAGCATTAGCTCTACTAACCTTGCGAGATGCGATACCGTCGAGTCTGTGGTGTTAGATGTAGTTGGAATATCGGCACCTATAATTCTCCTAATTCCAGTGTCCGTAAGTGCTTCAACCTCATTGAGGTTATGGACCTCATCAGTTTCTGACATAATGAAACAGTAGAAAATTTAAGCTTTCACAATAGTTTAAAATAAATTGTTCACATAAATACAAGATTCACTTATACAGCACCTAAGTATATCTAAAATCACACATAGTACCTAAGTACGCGTAAATAGCTAGCCGCCACAATCGTCGCCATTGTTATCGCCACAATTTTTTTTTAACCTGTAATTTTAATTTCGTAGTTTCTATTAATTTCTATAATTAACACACTTTTCAGTTGATCCCACTTCTGAAGAATTGTAGGATGGCCATTTCATAAAAACGACGTAACTTTTAAAATATATATATGTATAATTAAACACAAATTTACAGAATATTTTTCATAAGCACATAAAACATAAAAAAAACATAAAGACTAAGACCCTTCTTCAACATTCACCGAAAAAAACTTGTATCTCTTCGCCATTGGCTCATCATCATTTTAAATACGGCGCGAAATTCAAATTAAATCTAAATATACTACAATCTCGGCCGTCCTGACCTCTGTTGATTGTCCCTAATCAACAAATACATTATTTTCATGACATAAAATTACAAACCTTTCTTACATAAAGTTAACATTTACATCGGCATAACGAGTACATAATACAATGAGACTTAAATAGTAAATTGACTAAATCTATCAAGCCTTGACCTATACGGATATATCTAAACATAAGTTTCAAAACCTCCCTAGTTTAACAAGACGTAAGTATTGCCTGGTTATCAAGTTCAGTTTTGTGCCATGGCTTCATTCTGGCTGCTGCTGCTATACCGTTGTATGGCATTTGAGTAAGTTGAAAATCCGGAACATCTTTAATAACGTATCGATCATTATCGAGCTTAGCAGTAACTACATACGGTCCTTTATATTTGGGTATAAGTTTTTTATTTACTCCAGCCGTTACATCAGTATTAACGATCATCACGTAATCTCCGACGTCGTATTCATAAGCTGCTTTATGGCGTTTATCAAAATAGGTTTTATTGTATTCTTGACACTTTAAGATCTTCTCACTAGCATCTTTCCGAATTGCTTCCAGATCTCTAATTTCCATAGCGCTCTGTTCTTCGAGAAATAATCTCAAATTATCTTGAGTTTCTCCGTTTTGATGTATTCCGAATAGTAACATACTTGGACTATGTCCTGTCGAACGATTTACAGTATTATTTATACAAAACTCCACCTGGTGTATCACCTCATCCCATTTAGCTATATCTGCAGACAACTTAGAACAGATGTCCTTTATTGTTTTGTTAATAACCTCGATCTGACCATTCGCTTGAGGCATTCCAGTAGCAATTAAGGTGTGTTCTATATCACTTTCATTTAGAAAATCTTTAAATTCGGTAGAACTAAAACAAGAACCTCTGTCGGAAATAATTCGTAAAGGCTTACTATAATGCTGGAAATACTGTTTCAAATACTTTATAACTTCTTTAGCATCAGTCTTCACGCATGGATATATTTTAACAAACTTTGTAAATGAATCTATTACGGCAAAGATATGCCTCTGTCTATGTCTTGTCTTCTCCAACGGACCTAGATGATCAACATGTAATACTCGGAAAGGTAAGTTACCTTTAGGAAGATTATTCAAAAAAGCCTTCTTTTCTTCCATTTACTGGTGAATATGCTATACATTTAAGACAATTAGATATATAACTTTTAACTTTGGAAGCTAAATTTGGAAACCAGTATGTTCGATTGATCAATTCGACAGTTTTATTTATACCAGTATGTCCAAAATTATCATGATAAGTATGCATTACACTGTATTCCATTGATTTGGGTACATAAAATAACGATTTTCCCTGTTGTTTCCGATAGACTAGGCTATTTCTTAATTCAAACAACTTACTCTCTTTATTCTGAAGTGATTCTTTTAATTGCGCTATCTCTGCATCGGCATTTTGCTTGAGACACAAATTTCTCTCAAATGAGTTATCTTCTAATATTAAAATTGTGTTCCTGCTTAAACTATCTACATGCGTCATTTGTTTGCCTGAACGGTGTTCAATCGTATATGAATAATTTTGTAATTCTAGTGACCAACGCAAAATTCGAGTATTGACTTCTTTTTTCTGTAAAGCTAACTTTATGCTGTTACAATCGGTAAGAATCTTAAATTGGAGACCTTGTAGGTATACTCTGAATCGCTTCAATGCATAAACAATACTTAACATTTCCAATTCATAACTGTGTAGTTTACATTCATACGGACTAGTTCTTTTGGAAAAATAGGCAACAGGGTGAAATAGACCATTTTCTTGTCGCTGCATTAATATGCCACCAAATCCATATGACGAAGCGTCACAATGTAACTGAGTTTCTGCTTTGGGATTATAAATTGCTAAAATTGGTTCTTTCATTAATAGAGACTTTAATGTTTCAAAAGCAACAAATTCTTCTTCTTCAAACTTAAACTCAATATTTTTCTTTAATAGATCGTACAGGGGTTTAGCAATAAGTGCATAATTCATAACGAACCGTCTAAAATATGAAGTTAAACCTAAAAAACTATGAACATCTTTAAAATTTTTAGGCACAGGAAATGTTTTCACGGCCTCTATATTCGATTCACAAGGTCGAATTCCCTTTTCATTGACTATATACCTAAAAATTGAATTTCTTTTGCGAAAAAGGAACATTTATCTAATCTTAATTCAAGATGGTTCTTCACACACAACGTAAATACTTCCGTTAAAATATTTAAATTTTCTTCTAACGTCTTCGTAGCAATCAGAATATCGTCTACGTAAATACAAATTTTATTTTGTTCCACTAAATTACGAAATATTAAATTTATATAACGACTAAATGTAGCAGGGCTATTTTTAAGTCCAAAAGGCATTTTTAAATATTCAAATTGGCCGTTCGGTGTTACAAAAGAAGTGAATTTTACTGAATCAGCCTCTAACGAAACATGATGAAATGCGTCTTTTAAATCTAATCGGGTAAAATAACATTTATCTCTTAATAAGTCAATTTGGTCATCTATAAGGGGCAAGGGAAAATTGTCTCTTATTGTGACTTTATTTAGTTCCTAAAGTCTACGCACATGCGCAAACCAGTTGGTTTCTTGGAAACAAGAACTATCGGTGAACTGTATTGCGATGTACTTCTCCTAATAGTACCTTTCGCTAACAAATCTTCGATTATTTTATTAACTTCAGATTTCTCATAAAAAGATAGACGGCGAGGTCTAAAGTTGAATGGGACATGATCTGGTTTTACAACAATTTTCATACAAAAATCTAATTCAGGTTTTACAGGTTTTTCTGCATTAACATAATTTTCAAAAAAAACTTTTTTGTAAATTTTGACTTAAAACTAGAATCTACTTGGCTAATGTTTAAATTAGGAAAATTTGTGTTATTCACTTCGGCAACATCAATTTGGAAAATGAAATTAGAATTAACATTCTGTTCTTCGGTATTATTTTCAAAATCTTTCCTAATACTAATACTTTTTCCAAAACTTACAATTAAATTACTATTTCTTATGAAATCTCTACCTAACAGCATAGTATATCTCATGGTATCATCTGGTACAACAAAAAAGCACATATTTAATTCCTCCCCATTTAATATCAACTTAGTCGCAAATCGACCTATCGTGTTCAAAATAGACCCGTTTATCCCATGAAATTCTTGTGGATGAAAATTACCAGTAATTAAATGAAAAGGAGCTAATAATTGTGTAATTAAAGATATAGGACTCCCTGTATCTACGATTGGGTTTACTTTAACAATTTTCTCCTCGATTTTAAGGTCTACTTCAATCGTGTATGATGGTACTATTTCCAAATGCTGGTCGACTAAATTGGTAGTAGTGTCCGGTTTCGCTTCTCGATCTGTAGCTGATGTACTTCCTGTTTTTCTGGGACACATCCTTTGCATATGTTGCATTGAACCACAAGTGTAACAAGATCCTCTCGTACGTTTTGGCTTTGGGCAATTATTCACTTTATGTCCTACTTCACCACAATTATAACAATTGAAAGTCTTCTTTTCCACTCTTTCACTATAGTTTTTATTTCCTTCTTCTTTCCCGGATTTCACATAACTTTTATCACTACTTCGACTTTTTCTAGCACTGTTAACTCGGTCATATTCAATTAAATCATGATATAGATGATCTGCATCCCCATGAACCCTCATTAGCATCATCGAACACATTTGTTGATTAAACAAACCAATTAAAATCTGTTCTTTCACTTCAGAAAATGTTAATTTTAAGTCTTTACACAAGTTCACTTTTTTATGAAAATACTGGTGCAATGACTCACCTTTTCCCTGGATACACTCTTCCATTTTCTTCCATTTCACAGGTAGACCCTCGTCAACTATGAATGTTTTCTCGAAAGATGTTATAAAATCCACAAACGTAAAAATATTATCTTGTTTTGTGCACCACCAGTCGTACGCTCCATCTTTTAAATTGGTTCTAGCCACCTCTAACGCAAATGCATCTGGCCATCGATAATCATTTGCATGCTTTTGATCTTGCTAATCCATTCTTTCGCACCTGAACCACCCTCAAATTTCCCGATATCTTTCGTTAAGTCAGGCATGATTTGAAAATTAGTTGCCGCATCATTTAACCGCGTTCCCAGTGCCTTTTCTAATAACTCATCTTTTCTTTTGTTTTCACTAAGCATTAGCTCTACTAACCTTGCGAGATGCGATACCGTCGAGTCTGTGGTGTTAGATGTAGTTGGAATATCGGCACCTATAATTCTCCTAATTCCAGTGTCCGTAAGTGCTTCAACCTCATTGAGGTTATGGACCTCATCAGTTTCTGACATAATGAAACAGTAGAAAATTTAAGCTTTCACAATAGTTTAAAATAAATTGTTCACATAAATACAAGATTCACTTATACAGCACCTAAGTATATCTAAAATCACATAGTACCTAAGTACGCGTAAATAGCTAGCCGCCACAATCGTCGCCATTGTTATCGCCACAATTTTTTTTAACCTGTAATTTTAATTTCGTAGTTTCTATTAATTTCTATAATTAACACACTTTTCAGTTGATCCCACTTCTGAAGAATTGTAGGATGGCCATTTCATAAAAACGACGTAACTTTTAAAATATATATATGTATAATTAAACACAAATTTACAGAATATTTTTCATAAGCACATAAAACATAAAAAAACATAAAGACTAAGACCCTTCTTCAACATTCACCGAAAAAAACTTGTATCTCTTCGCCATTGGCTCATCATCATTTTAAATACGGCGCGAAATTCAAATTAAATCTAAATATACTACAATCTCGGCCGTCCTGACCTCTGTTGATTGTCCCTAATCAACAAATACATTATTTTCATGACATAAAATTACAAACCTTTCTTACATAAAGTTAACATTTACATCGGCATAACGAGTACATAATACAATGAGACTTAAATAGTAAATTGACTAAATCTATCAAGCCTTGACCTATACGGATATATCTAAACATAAGTTTCAAAACCTCCTAGTTTAACAAGACGTAAGTATTGCCTGGTTATCAAGTTCAGTTTTGTGCCATGGCTTCATTCTGGCTGCTGCTGCTATACCGTTGTATGGCATTTGAGTAAGTTGAAAATCCGGAACATCTTTAATAACGTATCGATCATTATCGAGCTTAGCAGTAACTACATACGGTCCTTTATATTTGGGTATAAGTTTTTTATTTACTCCAGCCGTTACATCAGTATTAACGATCATCACGTAATCTCCGACGTCGTATTCATAAGCTGCTTTATGGCGTTTATCAAAATAGGTTTTATTGTATTCTTGACACTTTAAGATCTTCTCACTAGCATCTTTCCGAATTGCTTCCAGATCTCTAATTTCCATAGCGCTCTGTTCTTCGAGAAATAATCTCAAATTATCTTGAGTTTCTCCGTTTTGATGTATTCCGAATAGTAACATACTTGGACTATGTCCTGTCGAACGATTTACAGTATTATTTATACAAAACTCCACCTGGTGTATCACCTCATCCCATTTAGCTATATCTGCAGACAACTTAGAACAGATGTCCTTTATTGTTTTGTTAATAACCTCGATCTGACCATTCGCTTGAGGCATTCCAGTAGCAATTAAGGTGTGTTCTATATCACTTTCATTTAGAAAATCTTTAAATTCGGTAGAACTAAAACAAGAACCTCTGTCGGAAATAATTCGTAAAGGCTTACTATAATGCTGGAAATACTGTTTCAAATACTTTATAACTTCTTTAGCATCAGTCTTCACGCATGGATATATTTTAACAAACTTTGTAAATGAATCTATTACGGCAAAGATATGCCTCTGTCTATGTCTTGTCTTCTCCAACGGACCTAGATGATCAACATGTAATACTCGGAAAGGTAAGTTACCTTTAGGAAGATTATTCAAAAAGCCTTCTTTTCTTCCATTTACTGGTGAATATGCTATACATTTAAGACAATTAGATATATAACTTTTAACTTTGGAAGCTAAATTTGGAAACCAGTATGTTCGATTGATCAATTCGACAGTTTTATTTATACCAGTATGTCCAAAATTATCATGATAAGTATGCATTACACTGTATTCCATTGATTTGGGTACATAAAATAACGATTTTCCCTGTTGTTTCCGATAGACTAGGCTATTTCTTAATTCAAACAACTTACTCTCTTTATTCTGAAGTGATTCTTTTAATTGCGCTATCTCTGCATCGGCATTTTGCTTGAGACACAAATTTCTCTCAAATGAGTTATCTTCTAATATTAAAATTGTGTTCCTGCTTAAACTATCTACATGCGTCATTTGTTTGCCTGAACGGTGTTCAATCGTATATGAATAATTTTGTAATTCTAGTGACCAACGCAAAATTCGAGTATTGACTTCTTTTTTCTGTAAAGCTAACTTTATGCTGTTACAATCGGTAAGAATCTTAAATTGGAGACCTTGTAGGTATACTCTGAATCGCTTCAATGCATAAACAATACTTAACATTTCCAATTCATAACTGTGTAGTTTACATTCATACGGACTAGTTCTTTTGGAAAAATAGGCAACAGGGTGAAATAGACCATTTTCTTGTCGCTGCATTAATATGCCACCAAATCCATATGACGAAGCGTCACAATGTAACTGAGTTTCTGCTTTGGGATTATAAATTGCTAAAATTGGTTCTTTCATTAATAGAGACTTTAATGTTTCAAAAGCAACAAATTCTTCTTCTTCAAACTTAAACTCAATATTTTTCTTTAATAGATCGTACAGGGGTTTAGCAATAAGTGCATAATTCATAACGAACCGTCTAAAATATGAAGTTAAACCTAAAAAACTATGAACATCTTTAAAATTTTTAGGCACAGGAAATGTTTTCACGGCCTCTATATTCGATTCACAAGGTCGAATTCCCTTTTCATTGACTATATACCCTAAAAATTGAATTTCTTTTGCGAAAAAGGAACATTTATCTAATCTTAATTCAAGATGGTTCTTCACACACAACGTAAATACTTCCGTTAAAATATTTAAATTTTCTTCTAACGTCTTCGTAGCAATCAGAATATCGTCTACGTAAATACAAATTTTATTTTGTTCCACTAAATTACGAAATATTAAATTTATATAACGACTAAATGTAGCAGGGCTATTTTTAAGTCCAAAAGGCATTTTTAAATATTCAAATTGGCCGTTCGGTGTTACAAAAGAAGTGAATTTTACTGAATCAGCCTCTAACGAAACATGATGAAATGCGTCTTTTAAATCTAATCGGGTAAAATAACATTTATCTCTTAATAAGTCAATTTGGTCATCTATAAGGGGCAAGGGAAAATTGTCTCTTATTGTGACTTTATTTAGTTCCCTAAAGTCTACGCACATGCGCAAACCAGTTGGTTTCTTGGAAACAAGAACTATCGGTGAACTGTATTGCGATGTACTTCTCCTAATAGTACCTTTCGCTAACAAATCTTCGATTATTTTATTAACTTCAGATTTCTCATAAAAAGATAGACGGCGAGGTCTAAAGTTGAATGGGACATGATCTGGTTTTACAACAATTTTCATACAAAAATCTAATTCAGGTTTTACAGGTTTTTCTGCATTAACATAATTTTCAAAAAAAACTTTTTGTAAATTTTGACTTAAAACTAGAATCTACTTGGCTAATGTTTAAATTAGGAAAATTTGTGTTATTCACTTCGGCAACATCAATTTGGAAAATGAAATTAGAATTAACATTCTGTTCTTCGGTATTATTTTCAAAATCTTTCCTAATACTAATACTTTTTCCAAAACTTACAATTAAATTACTATTTCTTATGAAATCTCTACCTAACAGCATAGTATATCTCATGGTATCATCTGGTACAACAAAAAAGCACATATTTAATTCCTCCGCATTTAATATCAACTTAGTCGCAAATCGACCTATCGTGTTCAAAATAGACCCGTTTATCCCATGAAATTCTTGTGGATGAAAATTACCAGTAATTAAATGAAAAGGAACTAATAATTGTGTAATTAAAGATATAGGACTCCCTGTATCTACGATTGGGTTTACTTTAACAATTTTCTCCTCGATTTTAAGGTCTACTTCAATCGTGTATGATGGTACTATTTCCAAATGCTGGTCGACTAAATTGGTAGTAGTGTCCGGTTTCGCTTCTCGATCTGTAGCTGATGTACTTCCTGTTTTTCTGGGACACATCCTTTGCATATGTTGCATTGAACCACAAGTGTAACAAGATCCTCTCGTACGTTTTGGCTTTGGGCAATTATTCACTTTATGTCCTACTTCACCACAATTATAACAATTGAAAGTCTTCTTTTCCACTCTTTCACTATAGTTTTTATTTCCTTCTTCTTTCCCGGATTTCACATAACTTTTATCACTACTTCGACTTTTTCTAGCACTGTTAACTCGGTCATATTCAATTAAATCATGATATAGATGATCTGCATCCCCATGAACCCTCATTAGCATCATCGAACACATTTGTTGATTAAACAAACCAATTAAAATCTGTTCTTTCACTTCAGAAAATGTTAATTTTAAGTCTTTACACAAGTTCACTTTTTTATGAAAATACTGGTGCAATGACTCACCTTTTCCCTGGATACACTCTTCCATTTTCTTCCATTTCACAGGTAGACCCTCGTCAACTATGAATGTTTTCTCGAAAGATGTTATAAAATCCACAAACGTAAAAATATTATCTTGTTTTGTGCACCACCAGTCGTGAAATTCAAATTAAATCTAAATATACTACAAATGTAAGTTGTTGCATTCTCACTTTGTACGAAAAGCATCGTAAGTTGAAAAATGATTTTAAGACTATTAACAATCTTCAAGTTACCGGCCGCAAGAAATATACATTGCCCAATATTGTTGCAATATTTTCACACCATTTTAATATCAGTAACATACAACGAAGACTTGGATACTAACCTAACGTTCCAGCTTCGGACTTTTGCTAGCGCAGGAAGAAAGAAGGAAAAATGTGTATCTATGCAAATAAATACTAATTATAATAGCAAGTATACGTTTTCCTGTTTGAATGCTGTTAATGACCTGTAGATCCCTAACAGACATGTCCTTATTTCTCTTGACGTCGCACAGTGCTTAATTTTCCCAAAAACACGATCGAAACCTAAAATTTTTACTTTTACCTATGACGCTGAAATTTACATATTATATTCACCTATCCGTCATCCATGTTTTATATAAAAATTAGGTGCATCGAGTCATACTAATAAGAGATATACACAATTGAAGTATGAAGAATCTGCCCGCTTATAAGACAAGCAGTAAAAATCAATAGAAAAATGCAGTTAATTCCGGCGAAGTGTAGCAAAACCGTAAAAATAAATTACAGAACCAAATACATGATCGAAAAGTACAATCCTTTAGCTATCTTCTGGTACCGTTAAACACGTTAAAATTAAAAATATATATACTTCCCCACCGAAAACATAATGCATGTAGTTTTCGTTAAGAAGTTTGCACTAACGTGAGGATTTTTTTTTTGGAGGATACATCAGGACATTTCGAAATTAGGATTTTATTATTCCTGGGACATCTGAGAACGTGATTAATATTTACAATCCTGCATATACTTGCCTATTAACGTACAGGACGAAATTCCAGCACTTGCGGTCGGTTTTAAACGTTAGCGTTCTTAAGTTGCAATGCGGGAAACCGGGATACCGAATTATCCGGAGTACATATTATGCTGTAATTGTAAGTATACATGAAAAGAATATTAAATTAATGGATGGTATTGGCTGAATTCACATCCTAGGTCAATTTCAAGCTAGAAAAAAATTCATTCAAAATGAATTCAGGAAGAAAATGGGACTCCTAGTCGATATTCCAAAATCAGGGTTTGGGACGACAAATGATGGCAACACGGCGAGGAGATTTTTTGCTTTTGGAGCTTTTCTGGAAAAGAATAATATACTTTCTGATGTTCAATCAGGATTTAGAAAAGGCCATTCTTGTGAAACCTCTCTAAATATGGTTATAGCAGAATGGAAGGAAGAAATAGAAGAAAAGGTGATTGGAGTCTTTCTTGATTTGAAGAGAGCTTTCGAAACGATAGACAGAAATAGGTTAGTCAAAAAGCTGAGTAGGTAAGGAATAAATGATACAGCTCTATCTTGGGTAAAAAGTTATCTGACAGACATATATTAAATAACTTGATATGAGAATAAAGTGTCAGAGCAAGGATAGTCAATTCGGGTGTGCCACAAGGATCGGTGCTTGGACCATTGCTGTTTATATTGTACATTAACGACATTGGAAGTGTGATTGGTGATTGTAGGATCAATTTGTTTGCAGATGAAACTCTAATAAGTGTTGCAGATGATGACATTCTACGTGCCGCAAACAAAATCAATGATGGCCTAAAGATGATTGTGCAGTGGTTTAAAATAAGTAAGCTAAAGATAAACACATTGAAGACAAAAGCGATGATTATCAGTAGTAGACCTGTAGTTTCTCCAGACGTTGACATTGTAGTTATTGAAATAGTTTCTAAAATAAAGTATCTTGGTGTTATTATTCTCATTTAAAAATTACATAGACTATATTGTTAAAAAAGTAGCAAAAAAGATAGGTTTCTTAGGGAGAATAAGTAATAAATTAAGTTTATGGGCTAGAATTATGGTATATAAGACTATTATCGCTCCGCATTTTGAATACTGTGGTACGGTTTTGTTTCTAGCAAATGACGGCGATTTAAATAGATTATAAAAATTACAAAACAAGGCAATGCGAATCATTTTAGGCTGTAATCGCTATACTCCAATAGTGCTAATGCTGGAGACGTTGCAGTGGCTCAGTGTTAAACAGCGAGTTTATTTTAATACTATTATCCTTATTTATAAAATTGTACACAATATCGTACCGGAACATATGAGTAAATTTATTGTTTATACTAAAGACATTCATGATAGGACTATTAGAAATGCATTTCGAAAATGAAACGGCATCGATTTTGGGCATTTAATGTCATATAAAAATAAAATCCTCAGACACGTCAACTTTGTTTTTGAGGGGAACATTTATTACGCGTACAAGCAAACTCTCATCTGCAATCCCTTGGGCAGGGTGGAACTGACCCCAAAAATCTTAAATGGAAAGGAGGGTTGAGATGTACCTCGATTGAAAGGTCTTTCGATTCTCTTTACAATGATATATAGGTTATGGCATTACATTTCATTATGTTGCTCAAAAATGAACTTTTACTTCTGTTATTACGAGAAGCGATTTACAGTATCAAAGAGATAACAAACTTACATGTATTAGTCAAGTAGATGTTGAAAGTGCTAAATTAAGATAAAAACTCAAAGCGTAGGCTTCCAACTCAACATGACACGGTCCAGGTTTTTTATTAAAATAAAAACTGTTTATTTTGAGATACAAGAAATTGAATTTGTATAGTATTTGTCCCTTTTGCATTTTGTAAAAAACTGGAATATTTCGTTGATCTAGGTGTCGTAAATAAAGAAACAAATGCAAAACTACACACGTGTCGTGTTAGTTATTTAGTATTAAGTCAGACGATAAATAGCGGTGGTTGCAATTCTTAATTATTACGTTAGTGTTATTTTTTCCGTATTTTGTATTTCGTTCGTGCATAAAAATGGTTTACTATAGCCTAAAGAGTGGAGCTGATTTCAATATCCTTTGCAAATCATGAATCTGCATTCAGAACAGCTGATATTTTTAATCAGCGGCATCCTGACAAACATGTCAATCGAAAGTATGTTCTGGAATTGGTGCATAAGTTTAGAGAAACTGGATCGGTAGCTAACAAAAAGCGAGATATTGCAAATTCAGTAGTCAATGAAGCAGTGGAAGTAGCTGTTCTAGGTCATGTCAAGATGCAACACTGATTACGAGAAAACTGGCTGCTGTCTCAGGGGTTAATCGAACTAGCATACAAAGAATAAAAAAAAACACAAATTCCATCCATACAAAATACGATTAATTCAAGAACTTAACGAAGATGATTTTGATAGTCTAGAATTCTGCGAGACGCTAAGCGCACGGATAGATCAAGACCCACATTTGTTATTTAATATCTGCTTTTCTGACGAATGTTTTTTCTTCGTCAATGGCACTGTAAACCGTCATAATTGCCGTTACTGGGCGGAACAAATCCTAAAATTCTTCATGAGACGCACACGCAGCATCCAGAAAAGAACGTTTGTGCTGGCATCTTCGGTGACCACGTAGTTGGTCCCTTTTTCTACCTGGTACATTAACTGGAGAAATGAACTTAGAACTATTAGAAATTGCAATCGATCCTGCCTTAACTGAATTAGTGGAAAACGATGAACGCTATTTGGAAAATCGTTTTATGTTTCAACAGGATGGCGCTCCGCTTCATTATGCACGTCCTGTACGGGACTATTTAAACCAAGAATTTCCGGAAAGGTGGATTGGTAGGCGAGGTTCTATTGAGTGGCCATCAAGGTCGCCAGATTTGTCACCATTAGACTTTTTTTTGTGGGGACATTTAAAAACCAAGATTTACGCCACTTCACCAACTTCTTTACAAGACTGACGGGAGCGAATTACAAATGAATGTCATCTCATAACACCAGATATATGCTTCAAAATGTGAGAAACCGTTTTGAAGACAACCTGTACCACTGCGTGGAAGTTGGTGGGCAGCACTCTCAACATCTACTTGACTAATACATGTAAGTTTGTTATCTCTTTGATACTGTAAATCGCTTCTCCTAATAACAGAAATAAAAGTTAATTTTTGAGCATCATAATGAAATGTAATGCCATAAACTAGGTATCATTTTAAAGAGAATTGAAAGACTTTCAGTTGAGGTAGAACTCAACCCCCCTTCCCATTTAAGATTTTTGGGGCCAGTTCCACCCTGCCCAAGGGATTGCAGATGAGGGTTTGCTTGTGCCCCCTCAGAAACAAAGTTTACGTGTCTGAGCATTTTATTTTTATATGACATTAAATGCCTAAAATCAATGCCGTTTCGTTTTCGAATGGCCACCCGGTATGTATATTGCATTACCAAGACCCGATTAAAATTTGGAATAAAAGATGAGAAAACTGAAGGAGCAAAGGAAAATATAGAAAACTTGGATTTATAGTGAAAAAAGCGATTTGCAAAATAGACACAAGCGGAAATAGTATCTGAAGATTCAACATACATACATCAAGTTTCTAGAAAGCAAAACAAAGGAATGGGTAATATGTGTCAAAAAATATATTAGAATTGATAATTATTTTAAAATCTGGCACCTTTTGTAATCAAACAATTAATCATAAACATTACTACGATAACTTAATTTTTTCAATGGCAATAACTAATAATATAAGTACTTACAGTCAGTCGAAGTACTCAATATAAGAATGTGTCGTAAGTATTCAAGGAATGATTGCTACAATTGTATGAAATATTATTATTATTGATTCTAGTCTAACTGTATTGCAGTATAAATGTTACTATAAACTCTCGTATGTTAGCTTGATTTTAGTATATGTCCTTTGTTATGTAACTCATTATTAGTATATTTCTCCACTATTTTAGGTGTACTTTGTTGGAATAAAACACTATGGAGCTTGAAGCGCAAGTTGCTGTATATTTTTTCGGCAGTGAAACTAATGTTTTTAACATTAGACAGGAAACAAGATAGTTTTAGTATCTGTTTTCGCAGTAACAATCTCTTCTTCCTGTTTATATGCTTAAATCAAACATGTTCGCGTTATTAAATCTTGTTTACAATTACAGATCACATGATCATACAAGGCATAATAATGTAGCTTAAATGAAATAGAATGGTTAGATAAGTTTAAAATAAGCAGAAATTCAAAAAGTTTCATAAACATTTGCGGTGAAATCATTGCGATATCATTAATTATTTATTAATAAAGATTTACTCATATTTACTTGTAGCGAACGCTTACTTACGTAAGTATTATATTTTACATTGCTACGACCGATCAAATTGGAGATTTATAATGAAGAAGCAATTAGTTAGTGTTAGTTGCATGCGAAAGTAGAACAAATCACACCGAGACCGCAGAAGTTTCACCCATCTAAATGGGTCAATATGTTGGTTGGGGCAAACCTGGATACCGGTTATGATAATACTTAGTAATAATGAAGTCTAGAGAAAATCCATTAGACCAGCGGATCTAGCAGAGCAAGACGGAGTCAATTACCGTCGATAATTAATTAGGAAGCGCAGATTGTAGACTACTACCGGTGTAATTACTACGAGTACGGCTAGAAATTACGTAATTAAGGTGACACAAGAATTTATGTTATTTTAGGTACGTGGTATCCAGACGGTAAGGGATGCTATTTTCGGTAATAAGATGTGTTGGGAGTTTGGGAATAAAGCTAATAATTTCAGTATGCTGAGAATAATGTATATACGAGTATGTAAATTAATTATAAATTTGAATGTAGCATTGCAGGTGCTACGCTGTATACTAGGTGCCTCGCATCAAGTTTCCCAGTATTGTGCGTATCGTTCTTCTCTGATATAGCGACCCGACCGATGCCCCTTCCGGCTATAAAATTTATGGTTTATAATTAAGTTGATTATTAAAATTATTCGATTTTGCTCATCACCTGTTATATTACAAATTATTACATATGTAGGGTGTGTCTTCGAGATTCTTACAAAGTGATACCGCAATATACAGGGTGTGTAGTTTAAAATGCAGTACATGGGGATATTGGAAACAGTTGAAGATACAACGTCGGTTAAATGGGAGAAAAGTTACGTATTTATTTGTCCATGAATAATCCGACATCAGATTATGAAATTTTTGTTTCATCAGGCAGATACACGGTGAAAAAGAAAAAAATGCATTTTTGAAAAGCTTCCATATTTTGTTTCCTAAAAGAGATAAATTTGCAAAAGTTGCAGGCTAGGGATAACAAGTCATGAGAATTTTAAAAATGATTTCAAAAAAAAACTAGGTCAACTAGATTTTGCGTGACAATAATCAACTAGCAGCCATATTGGTTTTTTACATTTTTAATATCTTCAAAAAAAATGCTATTCAATGATGTGTAACATGTATATGTTCAAGATAGTAAAAACATGAAAAATAGAGAAAATAAGATTTTAACATAGGACGCAGTGATAATAAATGTGACATTTGTATTAAACAACTCTAAAAGCTGTGAAGTTTATTCTGAAATGTCAGTAATCTTATTGTTAATCTCATTGTATTATTACAAGTATCTGCACTGTGCAAACCTAAGATGAATCGTTTTACAAATACTGGAGTGTTTTATTTTGTGTGGAAGAAATGATGAATTGGCTGCAGAAATGTATTTCGATAGATACCCTGAAAGACGACAGCCAGAAAAAAGCGTTTTTCGCCGATTACGTGATAATTTTATAATGCATGGAAGTTTTGTCAAGCCCAAAAGAAGGCAAAACTATGAAAATAGTGAAAATATTGTTCTTCAAGCAGTAATTGAAAATCCCTAACTATTTATTTTCCACTACTAGTTCTGAGTGGAGTGCCATAAGGATCGATACTTGGGCCTTTATTATTCTCTATTTACTCATCACAATTATTTATAAATGTAAATTTAATTGTAAATATCACGCATATGCCGACGATATTCACTTGTGTCTCTCGTTTTACCATCATACATAATTATCAAGAAACTGTAGATGATGTGAATAGTGACTTAAACCCTCTCTTTACAAATTCTCAAACATTGAATCTGCACATAATCCCCGAACAAGTGATTTTATTTGGAAATTCCAACACATGTATGGAATTGAAAAAAATATTTCAATTAAAGTTCCTCCCTTGCCTTCGTTGACTGTGCTCAGAATCTGGGTTTGAATATGGACAACAAGTTTACAAACAAGCAGTAAATACAGAACTGTTTTAAATGCAAAAATTAAATCAAAATTGTGTGAAGCTTTGATTTTGTCCCAGTTTAATTATTGTGTCTCTGTTTATCGTCAATTAACGTCAAATAGAATACAGAGAATACAAAATTCCTGTATACGTTAGATTTATGGAATCAGAAAGTATGAACATATTTCTGGCAAGCTTCTAAGTCTTAACTGTTTAAATAATAAAAACAGACAAGAGCTGCGGTCTTGTGTGTTGTATCATAAAATTTTGGTGATAGAACACATCTTTCCAATAAAATTCGCTTTCGATAGAATATCCACAACATTACCACAAGGTTTCGAGGTTTGATAGCGCCGCCTTCTCTTAGGACTGCTTTGTATCAGTATTCATTCTTATTTAATATTTATTCGAAATACAATTCTTGGGCAGACGAATACAAGGCGTTATCAATTGCATCGTTTACAGCGAAACTTTGTTCCAGCAACAGTTTCGCTTGAGTTTCAGTTAAACAGTAGAGTACAAGTCCGTTAATTTAATTACACTGGGTCTAGGTATTTTCTTATTTTTATATAATTACTGTTGTACTTCGGCTGAATTAATTTCTTCCTTTATTTAAGATTAAATATTTCTCACCATAAATAGGTTTCCCTTATTTATTTATTTATTTCTTCTTTTATTCTTGAATATACATATTTTTTTTTATTTACTTCCTCAGTTTTTTTTTTTTTTTTTTAATGTGTGGTGGGTGCTTAGTTGCAGTGACTCCGTAAGCTGTATTACTTGTCTGGCTATCACTGCAACTCTTGCGGTGTAGTTTAGTGTGTGTAAGTTGTGTTTAAATGGCTTTGTGACAGCATCATACCGCCTTTTATGATGCCGCGCTGTTAATCACTTTGCTCCCAACAGCGAATGGCAAGTCGATCCGGGATTAAACTCTCTGAAAAAAGTTGACATGGTTATTATTAATTAGTCTTTAATATACGTTAGATAGAGTAGATATTCTGGATCTCGCCTATAGATTGTACTATCTTTATAACTGTTTAATTTTGTTTTTGTAACTATGTATACGAGGTACAGTAAAGTCATATTATTATTATCTACTATACACAGCCTATTTCAAACTAACTTGGTACAATTGCTAACTTTGTTATTTTATTGGGGCTATGAATTTGAAAAAAATGTAATTTGTAAAAATTTGAAATGCTTCTATCATCTAGGGAATTCATGAACAAACAAAGACTATTTGTAATTCTATTACTTCCGCACCCTCCGTTTCTAAACCTTATTTTTTCGTATTATTATTGGTCTCATTATATATTAATTCTTCTGGAACATGATTTTTGAAGTTGCTACATCTTGTTCCTGTAAGAGATCTATAATAAAACAAAGATTCAAAAACCGCACACTACATTCAAACCAACTTCTCAAAACCAATAGTATATGTTTTTACGGTTAAACATACCCAAATTGGAAAATTCTTCATTACAAATTACGTTTTTTACGAAGCAATGATTTTATCTAAAGTTCGAGTGAGACTCTTCTTATGGACTGTTCTTACGGACAATATGAGCCGATAGGATTACAATGTTTTTATTAATTATAAACACCTTTTTAGCTCTTTGATTCGTAAATAAGTATTGATTTTATCCAAATTTTGTCTACAATATCAAAAAGTATCTTCGATCTGGAATGTTTCGACTTGGAAAATTCTTTCGATTGTACTCTAATATAATAATACAAATGTTTTCAACGTGTCACACTTCTCTGTGTGAGTAAAACCATTTTAAAACTGTGCTTAACTCGTGTTGAAATTGACCACTAAAAATAAACACAATAAGTAGACAGTAGCTACTTATAATAAATGAAGTGATTTTAAGAATTACGACTACTTTGATTAAATCACAAAGCGATAATATCTACATTATCTCAAGCATTTTCATATGAGAGTCTATAATAATTTTTTGTAAAAATTATCTTTTCAAGTAAATATATATATAGGATGATCATAAAATAAGGGATATATTTTAAATTATTATAACTTTTTTAATATTTAATTGAGTTAATAACAAAAAATAAATGAATTCTAATTGCTTAAGGACAACGACAACTCTTTTGTTTTTCATAGATACAGTAAAATCCAAATCCAAAAGCAACTAGATTCCATTTACTTTTTACTACTAGCTTGATTTCTTGAAATTATATAGGACTAAAGTATACCCCTTACTTTATGATTAGTGGTTTTTCAAATATATTGAGAACACGTTGAACAATTATTGTTACTAGTTGACTATTGTAATTGTGAGAATACGGATCCTTGTCTAAAACCAAATTCATAGCTCCAAAGATAACAAAGTTAGCAATAATGCCGAATTATTTTGAAATAGGCTGTGTACTATATGATGAAAAAGTTGTTCGTAGAAGAAACTACTACATACTAAATTTATTGCAATAAAATGGTACTGTGTTGCACAATTATTATTATAATTTTTATCATTAACAACAGTATCACCATAACGTTTTCTCCATCGATGCTATAAAAATTCCTATATAAATATTTATCTTTCAAAGAAGTTCTGAAACTTCTATAATAAGCGAACTTCATACTATGAAAAATGAGTGACTAGGGAAAAACTTGACTTAGAAATGATACGAAATACTAAGATAAAAAAGCTTGTACGAGTATCATTTGTGCGATACAAGATTGTATGCATAATTAACTAATAATGTTTCTAGGTATACTTGTACATATGTGATATATGTGCACATTATACTTGCATATTCAGCATTCTGTTTCTGTACTAATCTAATAACCTACTTCTATTATAAGCTTTTCAATTTACGCACATGTAATAGATATATTTGCAGAATATTTCTAATATATTGTTAGGAGTACAACGAATAAATACTGCTGAGTTGTTGTTAGGAATGCACCGATAAGGTTATGCGATCTTCATGTACCTGATTAACGTTATATTTTTTGAATATTTTGTCGGCGTTGCATAAGCAATGGCGTAAAATCTATAGAAAGTTTGTTACACTTCGGTAAATATCATTTTAATTAAAGCTATAAAATTCATAAATAATGTTGCATATTATATTAAATAATTTTTTTAATTAGTTCCGACTATAGTAGAAAATTAAATTTTAATTCTTATAACCTACACAATTGTTAGTCTGAATGCACATTAAAGTGACAGGTGACAGGCGCATTTTATGGTAAACCATTCAACAGCATTCTTGTGTCTATTTTGCACATCTTATGCAATAGAATGTATGAGTGTACTAAATCTTGATGTTTAGAATCTGTATACTTAGTATAAACTACAAAATTTAATGTGATGGCTAAGCTGCTTGAATTTCCGTATCAAGTTTTGTATTCTTGGGTGAATATCCATCAAAGCCAATCTCATTCCGAACATCCAATAGATTCCCGACTTTATTTTGGTTTGTAAAAGAGTTGAGAAACTTCTTTCACATAGATATGTAGAAGCAACTAGTATTACCTGGATCGTACCCATAAAAACTCATACTGAACTTCATCCAGAACATCCGAAGCTCCCAGGCATGCCTAAAATAGATTGTTTATTGGTGTAGATTCTGATGGTTCAACATTCTATATAGGTTTTTAAAAATTGCATTATTTCCTTTGTGTTATTAGTTTGCAAACTTGGAAACAAAGCCTCGGAGATTATCTTTAAAACGGATTATGTGCATCCACCGTCGAGGTTCACATTTAATTTAACTGCCCGAATATGCTACATAATTTAAACAATTCTTTGCATCCAAGCTTCATGAATAATATTTATCATAAAATTTTGTTTTTTTTTTGTTTTTTAAGGAAATTAAATATGCATTCATGTCGATAACTAGTTATAGTTTAGAAAAGAAAAGCCTCCTGATCAGAATTCATGTCTTTATAGAGTTCCTCGAAGGAACGAGTGTGGAAAGCACTTTTTTATATCACCATACGGTTTATTCAGAGAGTTAAACAGCTCTTGCTAACGTTAGAAGGAAGAAAATATCAATGAATTATGCTGGACCTATAAACCTGCTTTTTCTTGGCCTCGATCGAAGCATAGCTGACACTCTATCTGTACAAACTCTACACAAGTTTTCCTATTGTATTTTCTTTGTTTCAACAAATAGTGTCCAGCATGTACAAGACGTCTTCATCCTCCCCTGCAGTTTTTGGTGCTCCACAACACAAAAGCTCTTTGTTAATGCGATCTAAATTAATATATTTTATGGAGACAAGTAGATTTGTTTTAGATTTAAGTAGATATTGCGCTGCGACCTATTGATCTATTGTGCTTCCTTGCATGAGCTGTAAGCTGCTGGAGTATGCCCGTTCTCAAAACTCCTCATGCAGTCCAAGAGCTTTGATAAACTGCAATAGCTGTGATGGTTTCAGAGACATCATAATCTATTCATTCATCTATGCCGTCTTTGCCAAGATAATTAGCTCGGGTTTCCGTGATGGCGGTGCAGTGAGATGTCATGTGTTCATCAAAGTGATAATGTCCTGTAAGAAAACCTGTGAGGATGCGTAGTCTATCTCTGCTTAGTTCTAGCAAAAATTTTGCTCTGTGCTTGTTGTAGCTTCCAAGGAATATCTTGGAGCGTCTCAGACCAGGGAGATTCTCCCAGAGCGATGCTTTGAGCCTCTCTTCCCTATCTTTAAGTTCTTTTTTGTAGGTGCTTTTCCCTATACCATTCCGGTTCCACAAATAGAGTTGTGGCGGCCTTTCTTGCTAATAAATTAGCTTCTTTATTGCCTCTGATTCCAGTATGTCGGAGAAAATTGCAACGATTATTTTACACTGGTACCCAGCATAATGCAACTCTGTTTTCCGTGTCTAGGTTCTTTGATCTGTTAATACATTTCCAGCTGATGGTGTTAGAACTCAGCGCCGTTATGGCTGCTTGACTATCGGAGAAAATTGCAACGATTATTTTACACATACAAATATAAACCAATCAGATTCGCGTATTACTGAAGCAACTCGAAATTACAGCGATTATTTTACACATACAAATATAAACTAATCAGATTCGCGTATTACTGAAGCAACTCGAAATTACAGCGGTAATTTTTCGATAATAATTTTTATAGTAGAATAATTAGGCGTTGTTATGGAAATGCGGTTAATAAGGATAGACATTTCTAAAGTTCTGTCAAAAAACTGGTAATTTATACATGAATTAATAAATAAAGAGTTTAGATAAATTTCATTTTGTATTACGTAAAATAATCTAATCAAATACCATACTTATGGTATTACTACAGAAAATTTCAAAATTTGCCATGGAGACAAGTAACTGGAAACAGTAACTCACACCTGTAGACTTGTCAGGTTGAAATCTCTCCTTTCTTTTCAACTTTTTATTTTTTATTTATTTATTTTTATTTAATTTTTTTATTTTGGACAACAAACGGGGAAAATCTCCAACGAAAGTTCTCACATCTAATGAATACAATAATATATGTATCACTGAGAAAAGTGTTTTCTAAGGTCAAGAAAGTTGACTTTCTTACATTCATTTTCTTCAGAAAAGTAAGTTCTTTCTTGGAACAAGAATACTTACTTATTTGACACAATTCGATGACTTTTCTTCACAACTGTAAATGTTTTTCTTAAAAAATCTCTAAGATCAAGCAAAAAATTTCTTGATTTTAAACTTTTAGTTATAGTGCAGTACCTATATTGACACGGTGCGATTGAATGGAGAGTTATTTGGTTCAAGAAAATATATCTTTGGAATTCCAAGAAAGTGAAATATTTCACAGAAAACAATACTTTCTTGCTTATATAGGAGAATGAGAATTACTTAAATTAAGTAAGTCTTACTTGCTCTTAGTAAACACTTTTCTGTGTGTACAGTGCCGAAAACAGTCTTAAGAGTATGAGCTTAGAGTAACATGAATTCGAGCAGAAACGTTGGAGGCGACAATGTCATCAAGAGCCAACCACCAAACACAACCCAAAATTGAAAATTACATATAGTCAAATATTGGAAATTAATGATCGAGAAATAATCAACTGAAAATAAAAATAATCATATCAATGACAATGACCTCGATCACTGCTACTCTCAGCCGCACCATCGAGATATGGAATATGTCTAATTTCTCGCAAATTTTATTGTAGCTATTACACATTTTACGTATACAGGATAACAACTTCAACTACGAAAGCCTATTGATAGGAGAAGGTAGTGGGAGGTAAAATTAAATGTATCCATTTTAGTATGATCTACTGTTTGTATGACAGGAATGTTAGTGGTTATGTCAAATACTATGACAAATTATAAAACCACTTTATAATTTGCACTTTTTCATTAATTGTGTATTCCATTAGGATACAGTTTGATGGTTCGGTAAAATATTTGACATAACCACTGACATTCCTGTCATATAAAAAGTTGACAATAGTAAAATGGATACATTTAATTGTAACTCCCACCACCCTCTCCTATCAACAGGCTTTCGTAGTTCAAGTTGTTAGCCTGTATATGGGAGAGTTCAAGCCAAAGTTAGTTCTTTGTGTATTTAGGCAAAAAGTTCTTCTTTGGAGTCAATTCGAGGTACTTTCAAAAAAAGATATTAGACCACCGCGCAGCTTAGAATGCAAAACTAAATTTAAATAAAGTAATAATTTCGTTAGTTCTTCTATTGGATAAATATATTAAATTGTAACAGGCCAATCTGTTGTTGTTGGACGAATTGTTGTTATTAAATGTGTAATCTAAAAATTTGAAGAATTTCTTTTGCATAGACTCAATTCTATTAATATGAGTATCATAAAAAGGATTCCATATGATCGAGCCGTGCATCAGAACACTGATCACAAGGGAGCTAAACAGTGTCTTTAGACAGTTTATGCTGCTGAAAGGCCTAGTAATTCGACAGATGAAACCAAGCATTTTAAAAGCACGTCGAGAAATATAGTCTACATGGATATTAAATTGTAACTTAGAACCAAAAAAAAGTCCCTAGTATTGTCAACACGATCGAGTATTACATCATCTAGAATGTAATTATAATCAACAAAATAACGTTTTTTTGTGAACCTAATGAACTTCCACTCATCCAAATTTAAGAATAAATAATCTTTCTTACAGTATATTGCAAAATTACTTAGTTCACATTGCACCTGTTTACAATCGTCCATGGTCTTAATTTTTTTAAGGGTCTTGAGATCGTCAGTAGTAAGAACTTACAAGCAAAAAAAAGTATTATGTAGAATTATCATTAATGAAAAGTAGAAACGAAAGTGGTCCAAGATCAGATCCTCGTGGTACCTGTGTTTATTTTTATCGAGTTCGAGAACAATTTCATACGATATTTTGACTACAGTTTGACTTTGTTTCTTGTCAATAAATAAATCTGTGACCCCTCCAAAACGTTTTCGCGACACCTTTCTCGATTTGAATAAAAACATTGAATAGTTTCAAATTTCAGTTATTAGCATACCTACATACGTCAGCCTGCTAGTGCTGATGTTATGTATGAAGAGCATAATTATTAAACTGCTTCTTCTACTAGTAATATTTATATGTGTATTCTATACATATGTGTAAATAGTCATGCAGTCAGTACATAAGTTGGAGAAGTTTCTTTTCTTTTCAGAAAGTTTAACAACTTTAATGTCATGCCATAATTACTCCATTATATTAAATGCTTTCGCGTAGATACATCTTAGTTAATAACCAGCTTTCCATTATTACGTGATTGTTAGTTCACGTGAAGTTTATAAGTTTTACTTTCTTTAAGAACATAGAAGAATTATAAATTTTGAGAAAGTGGTTCAATAACGACACTTATTTTAATTTCATATGCTTTTTTCTCTACATATACATACATACTGATGTTCTAATGTTCGCAAGCATAATTTAACCTGTTATATTTTGTTTCAGGATTTAATTCAAACAACGTGGAAAATAAAAGGAAAAGTAGCGAAACTTGCAAAACTGGTATGTTGTTATTTTTACAAACTAACGGTTAAAATTAAACCTATCTAACATCTGTATTAATTACATTCCATAAGGACTACATTTTGCTGTATGAACTACTTTGGACATTGTTGTTTTTCCTGTATCATAGTTAATACCATTTATCGACTGAGATACTTGAATTTGATACCTATAGTATCTAGTATACTATAATTCTTTAAATTTTCATATAAATTTGTTTAAAGTTGATTAGGTTATGGATACAAGGAATTACAAACCATGTTTGTATTTGTCATTGAATGAGTGTCATGCCTCGCCCGTAAAATGAATTTTATTATCGATAAAACAACCACCAGTAATACTTTAATTCTATATCCTTTGTTTAAATGCGTTTTGTAATATTTTAAAAATAGAAAACGCTTTCATAGAAATGTGAGATTAATTTGTAGAAATGAAATACAATTGTCCATTAACCTATCTAAAGCTGATGTTTGCATATATATATTGTGTACTCTTAATTACATAATAAGTACTCCACAGATTGATACCTTGGATGGGACTTTTCATAACCTGATGATAAAAAATAATTTAAAAATAGGATGGCATTTTTGATAGCTTTGTTCCTATAGTTTTTGACAATAGTTATTTACAATAGAATTGAACGCGATGAACAATTATTGTTATTAGTTCACTATCGTAATCGTGAAAATACTGTCATTTACATTAGAAGATACAAAAGTTTGCTTTTCGGTATGAGGAAGTATTAGAATGACCGAAACGAAGCCGGGGGTACTCAAAACTTAATTATAAACGTTTTTCTTCTAACGCAAATTAGTTTTGGTGGTCAGTTATATGCAGATCAACCATCAAGAAATGTGAAATCGAATTATCAAATAAAACAAAAAAATGAAAATAAGAAATATCTTTTGAAGTTTTGTAAAACATATCTTATTTATGACACTTGTTCCATATAACGATATGACTGGTGTTCTTTTTTGTCATCAAAGGCACTATGATAAAGAATATTTACCATAGTGGAGACACTGGAGAAATTTGATGGAAAATTTCAATATGTCATAATACAGACAGAACATCATTAGATGCAATCAGAAGCATAGAATTCCAAGCACAAATAATTGGCTTCTCTAAATATGCCTTTCGTATAGAATTTGATTGACATTTATTAATGTTTCATTGATATTTAAAAATACGCATAGAGCTTTTCTTAATAATGCGCAAAAATCAAGAGCAATAGCAAAGCTTGAGGAAGGATGGCCTTTGGGAGCTATTGCTGCGCACCTTAACGTGAGGAAGTCTTGTATAGATACATAAAAAAACGTTGGCGGCATTTCCAGGCACAAATAATTGGCTTCTCTAAAAATGCCTTTCGTATAGAATTTGATTGACATTTATTAATGTTTCATTCATATTTAAAAATACGCATAGAGCTTTTCTTAATAATGCGCAAAAATCAAGAGCAATAGCAAAGCTTGAGGAAGGATGGCCTTTGGGAGCTATTGCTGCGCACCTTAACGTGAGGAAGTCTTGTATAGATACATAAAAAACGTTGGCGGCATTACCACGCGGTTCAAAGAGCTCCAGGTTCTGGCAGTGGACGTGTTACTAATGTTAGCGCTTTACCTCGCCTTAATTAATCATATGAAAGGACATCCTTTGGAACCAGTTGTTGAAGTAAAATACCTAACACAATTCCTTCGATATAAGTGAGCTCGGAGAAGAACACGAGCATAATTTAAGATATAAAGTTGTAGCCAAGAAACCATTTTATATAAATAGTGACGAAGAATTTTGGAGTACTGCTCCATTTCTAACTATAGTTATAATGGGAAATTACTTTACAGAACTGCAAATTCTCGGTATCAAGAAAGATAAGTTCAGCAACATCGAGCGGCGGATTCTCGTTTAGCGTCTGCGTATAGATAACTTCTGAAAGATTAAAGACTTGCCATCAAATTGAAGAACGATTAATGGGTCTTGTATATAGAAATTTATTGGAAAATTTAATGTTATCTTCGGTCTTGGAAAGATTTTCACACTGTACCATTACATTTCAACGTGATAATTGCTCATGTCCTACCTGAAGCTACAAATGACGGTACATAACTGTACATAATGAAACTAACTTCAGTTATATTCGATTTTTTTTTAATTTCTACGCAAGTACAATTAACATCTTTAGGAAACAAGTATTATTCCTATAAACTTACAATGTAAGAACTAAAACCCGGTATAAGAGATGTACCACATAATGGCATTAGATGTAGATAGCTCATTTCAAATCTATTGGCGGTAGATTCTTGAAACAAAACGTCGTAAATGGTATCCCTGAATACATTCCTTGCTATAGTGGCGTACTATTCTTACTTCTATTAAATAAACCACAGTGTTATCTTTACCTACGTTATAAACGTTTATATTTTATTACATAGTATCTACAGATAATCAAATTGTGGTGAACATTGACGAAGGAAATTAATAAAGGAATTTAAACAGAATACAACAAAATGTAGACAAAATACGCACCTTGTAATAATGAGTCATTATTTCAGTGTACTTTCACTTGCTATTTACGCGCTGCTGATAAACAATTCACAAGGCAGTCAGTTCTAGGAATTGGAAATTCCCCTTTCCATCAATGGATTTCAAAGCAGTTGTAACTACGAGAAATGTAATGAAATATTCTCTAGCTGAAGCCATATTTCCTTGTAGATATTTAGAGAGATATTCTCTAAAGAAAATCTAAGGTGTCGTTTTAATATCGTTAGAAATTGCGTGACGATGCTACTGTTACTATCTCTTACGAAGATACAATTACATATTTGTATTGTTTTTTCATTCCATTTAAAAAGATAACTCTAACGTAGGACATGGTTTTGGAACACCTTTGTGAAAGGTAAAGTATTCGTCAATTGTGGCCCTTATTAATCTAACACAATGATACATATAAAGTGATTCAAAATAAATACAGTGCTGTGTGACCTCGAAAGACCACAGCTCTTCTGATAGACTAGCTGGTGTATATTTTTCCAAACCTGACGAGGAAGAATAGTCGTTGTCTTGTTTGTATAATATGTAGTTAAGGAAGGCAACTTTTTACTAAAAATGTGAAATAGTGGAATTAAACGGATTTGTTGTATTATAGTATTAAATTTGTTGACAGCTTGTAACCACTGACACTGTCGAAGATCCAAGTACTATTACTTACAGTAGAACTCGGATGTAACGGCTATGGGATATAACGAATGCTGCTATAACGGGCAAATCCTAAAGCCCCACCAAAACTTCCTATTATTCTCATGTTTTTTTGATCGTCTAAAACGAACCCAGATATAACGAACACTCGGTTGTAACGACGCAATTTTTTGTCCCGTGTGACGAAATAACTCGGCTATAACGAATTATCGAGGAAACGACGTTCACCGAACTTTGTCGAACAAAAAATTACTGTCTCAACAAGCAATAGTAACACTAACGATTATGTTGTTACTGTGTTTTCATGCAAAATGCCTTCTCACAAATCTCTTTCATTATCCACAAAACTGGAAATTATTCGCAAATTAGAAAGTGATTGTGCAAATGCTCAAATTTGCCGTCAATACAATTTGACAATTTGGGCTCAAAGACACAAATTTTTAAAGGTGTAATCAAGTGTGTCAAGCAAAAAAATCCGACGTAGATAAATCCTTGCTCAAGTGGTTTGCGTTGAAACGAACCCAGAATGTGCCGATCAGTGGTCATATTTTGCAAGAAAAAGCGAATCAATGACGCAGTGAGGCAGCAGAAATGTCAAATGTAGACAAGATCGTTTTAAAACAAGACATAATAGAAAAGCGGTAAAATTCACAATGAAGCTGGTGCTGTAAACAAAGTACCAGAAAATTGGCTAACGAAAGTATGGCCAGATACGTATATCAAAGTCTTTTTTCTTGTTAAGATAGCCTGCGTCTACGACTTTTGTAATTTAGGTATTCGGCGTCGATATGTTGACAACAATATCTTTAACGGCGACGAAACTGGCCTTTTCGACCGGCTTACTGCCAACCGAACCCTGTATTTTATAGAAGAAAAATGCTCCGGAGGAAAGCATTTCAAAGAAAGACTTACTGCCTGGGTCTGTGCAAATATAGACGGTTTAGAAAAGAAACTTTTGGTAGGTAATTGGAAAATCGAAGACGCCTAGATGTTTCAAAACGTTCCGAAATTGCCAGTATCATATGAAGCAAACAAAAGACCCTGGATAACAGGAGACATTTTTCAAATCTTCTACTATCTTGGGATCGAGAACTTGCGAGGAACAAAAGAAAAATTCTTTTAGTGATTGATAACTGTCCTGCACAGCCTAAATTGGATAATTTGGAGTGGATCGAAGTGGTTTTTCTTCCTCCAAATATGACTTCAGTTCTCCAACCCATGGATCAAGGCATAATCAAATGCTTAAAGTTATATTATCGAAGACAATTACTCCTAAAATTGATTCAGTCGGATGATCAAAACGTCGAAATGAAAATGTTTTTGCTTGATGCCATTCTAATGTTAGAGACCGCTTGGGAAAACGTGTCTGCAAAAACGATTTTGAACTGTTTCCGTCATGCGGGTTTTTACGTGGATACTGGATTCACAGAGGAAGTTGACATTCCTCTTCGTCAGTGGATTTTAATGCAAAAAGTCGAAGAAGCCGATGAAGACAATCTGTACCATTGGGCTTAAAACAATAACATTTATGATTTTGAAGAGCATACTTTAAACGAATATGAGAAAATTGATGATGAACATTCGTATTTCTGTATTTATTAGCGGTTATTTTACGATATTTTTGTATTGTTTTGAAAAAAATTGATTCGTTATATTTTTTATGTTTAGAGATTGGCGGCAAATGAAGATATGTATATCTCATTGAGTTCTTTAAACAACCTTCTTATATTCCCCACGAACACAAAATAAATTTAAGATATCTATGTTTGAGTAATTTTCATTTTCCATTTCCATGGATACAACGAAACCAGACGTGGAAGATTATGGTGATAGTTACTAATAAGAACGTTTGTTGTTATTTCCATGGCTTGCTACTAAGAAAAATTTTCTACAAAGTCAATCAAAAACTTTAATAACTCGAAAATTATTATAGATAGGTATAGGGAATGGTAATAGAGTTCGATGCAGAATTTAATTCTGCTTCAAAATATGGAAAACGAAAGCAGTCATTGTATATTAGAAAATCGAGTTTTAATGGTCTGAAGTTGTACTAAAAATTACATTTTGGACAGCCTGTATATAACGTACTAGTTCTAGAACTGTAGCGCAAACGTCAGGATTTCTTCTATTCATAACATCAATTTCAAAATGTTTGCTTAAAAAATTGCGACAGTATATAATTATATAAACTACATATATCATTACATTTGAAATACGAAAATTGATCTAAATGTCCGGTATTTCCGGAAGTGCCACCATCTTCAAAATATTTTTAGCGAATAGATTTAATTACCCTATACGCATATGCAACTTTGCAGAAAATTATTGTCATTAAGAGGTTCAATATTTCTAATGGCCGATCTCAATCACCCTATATATTTAAATAATTGTAACAATGATAACTTTTTGTGCTCCTTTCAGTATACTGATTCTGATTGATTTACAAATTATCTTTCATATCAGCACAACAAAAGATAACAGTTTGACAAATAATTGTAGCTAAGTTTGTTGGTTATCATAATTACAATCTAACTACTAACATTGTTGAGTAGTATGCTATATACATATGTATATTACAAAAGCATACTAAAATTGAATATATGGCTGGGGATTCTATTACTGTTGGTATATTGAAATAAACGTAAAGAAATAGGTCACTATCTCAAGCAATTTGAATGTGTAAATAGAATGTTAATAAAAAACTAAACTACAATGACCTCTATTAACCGTAACGTTATTTTCGTTAATTAAACTATTCCGGGGCCGTTTACGTAGCCGTTCTAAGCATAAACGTGAAGCATCACGCTAATACAAAATTTAGGGAAACAAAGAGAGAGTGTGCTCGAGTGCGAGGAAGTGGAAAGTTCAGAGGAAGTTTATTTAATAATAAATGTAATCAAGATCTAGTACACTGGCCGGGGAAATATTTATCCTTGTGTATGAAAATGGTTACGTATGTACATACGTGTATATGTAAACATAAAACAGAATTTTGCAGTAGCAACGTTTTACTACTGGCGTTGCAGTATAGTAGGTTTCATTATTAATTCATGTTGATACCATACACCGGAAAGTAGAATATTCTAGAACCGTTATTATTGTTGTTTATATCGCGAATCATTGTTTGAAGTCTTTGAATATATAATTGTTTGTTGTATTTAATTTTTGTGAATATAACAAAATTGTTTAAGTTCATTGCAAAATTGCACCTATGGACCCCTACATCTCATCAATGCTATATTTCCTCATCAAGTACCAATGCGATAGGAACTACCGTTATCGAGAAAAATGTCCTAAAAGCATATACAATATGACCTCTGCATTATTTTACATTTTACGATACCTGGAATTGTATTAATCGCTACAGTAATAATATTTAGATAATGTTTAGGAAAAAATTGTTCGCATTGTGAGATGAATAAATTACAAGAAAGAAATTATGGAAAGCGCTGAAGTCGTTACTGAAACAACAAATCGAGAAAAAGAAATTCAAATGGCACATTCATCACAGGGATTGGACGCTTGAACAGCTAGGTATTATGGATAGCTGAATCGAAATTCCAAATCTTTGGATCAAAATGTCGATCATTTGTGAGGCGGCACACTGGAGAAAGAGCGAGTGAACAATGTCTAACTCCTATAGTGGAACATGGTGGAAATACTGTGATGGTTTGGGGTTATTTTGGTGGTAGAGCTGTAGGCAATTTGGTAAAAATAGACGGAATCCTGCACAGGTAGGGTTATCTGCCAATCTTAGAGGAAAATGGTGTGCCAAGCGGGGAAAGATTATGCGGCCAAAACTTCGTCTTCCAGGAAGATAAAGATCCCAAACGTTAATCTCGTTTACGTAGAACTTATTTGATCTCAGTTGAGGAAAAAGGCAAGTTGGTACGGATGGTGCGGCTACCCCAATCACCAGAACTGTCGCCAATAGAGCTAGCGCGGTATGAGGTAAACCGCAGTATTCGAAAAAAAGGAGTTAGCGGCGCACGAGATCTTTGGCAGAAACTTCAGGTAATATAGAATGAAATTACAGGCGAATATCTGGAGGTGAGCGTATTGACGAAAAAGTCAGTTTAATTTTTATTATATTTTACAATATTTTGTGTTTCTGTTATTAAACATTGTTTTCGCAATGTCAAATATATATTAATAAATATTGCTATAAACCAATACTAGATTTCTCTTCAAATTAAAGAAAACGTCAACCTTTCGTTTGTCCCAACGTTACAGGGAGAATATCAGTTGCCACATCATTGAAGTTACTTACATTGAGATGGTCCACGTTTCCTGGAAATGAAGTGATTCCAGGAATCACTTCATTTACGTTTTTTACTGGTTTAAGACAAATAAAAAAGTATGACTCAAACACCTGTCGGTTACTGTATTTATTCTGATTTTGTACTTCTACCACTGAATACAATGAATACGTAAGGTTTCCCTGATAAGATTGTTTGATAGGTATACCGCATCATGTGAATATAAATTATTTGAACTCATTTTAAATTCAAGTGCATTACATATATAGTGCTGGAGCGGAAGTCGTCTACGCACATTACGTAGGTAATGAGAGTTACAATGGCTAAATAAGTATGCGTATATTCATAAAAAATATAAATAGTACATTAATTAGGTTCTCAGTTCTCACATTTTCCCACATGTTAGCTATAATACATGACGATGCTTGTTCTTTGGAGTTCTTACAAATTATTTCGAACATTTTATATACAGAGTGTTTTAAAAAAAGTGCCGGATACTTTACCCGCTTATAGTTCTCGTCAAGGCAAACAAAAAAGTTTTAATAAACATAGGTTCGCCAATCAGTTCTTTCATAGATAGAGATGATTCTAGTTGAGACTGTAAAATAATTATTTGTTTGTAGAAACTGCCATTAATTTTCGGTTAAACTTGTCTTTTCTATTAAAACGAAATGGCTTTCTATACAAATTCAGAGATGGCCGATATGCATTTCATGTACGGTCGTGCTCTAATGGTAATACTTATGAAACACGGCGATTATACGTCGAAGCATTTGCTAATCATGCAATTCCATCTGATAAATTGTTTTCACGACTACATTTCAACGATTAAGTGAAAATGGTGCAATTATTGTTAAAAAACATAATGCCGGACGACCAAGATCAATGGAAACTCTAGAAACTGAGGAAAATGTTCTAGCAAGAGTAGAAGAAAATCCGAATATCAGTACCAGAACTATAGACTAAGGAGCTAAACATCTAACACATCAATGCTCCTTTAGTATGGAGTATTTTGCGAGAACAGCTGCTATATCCTTATAATTTCCAGACTTGCTTTGTGTAGAATCATATCAGAAAAACTTATCCAAAATCAAAACTTTGTTGCTAATATTTTATTTACTGACGAGACTATTTTTACAAACAATATAATAATGAATTTCCATAACAACCACATTTGGGCGGATGAAAATCCTCGTGCTGTTATAAAGACAAGACATCAACACCGATATTCTGTGAAAGTTTGACTGGGTAGTTTTGGAAATTGTTTGATAGGCCCGGTGTTTTTACGAAATCGTTTAAATGGCGAAAATTATCTCAACTTTTTAATTAATATTTTATCTCCATTACTAGAAGATGCTCCTATAATTGACAGAGTTAACCAATGGTTTTTGCACGATGGTGCATCACCACACCTTGCTGTCGCAGTAAGGCAATTTTTAAATCAAACTTACAACAACAAATGGATAGGACGGGGAGGTGTCCTGTGCCATGGCCACCTAGATCCCCTGATCTAAACCCACTTCATTTGTGCATTTGGGCATATTTAAAACAGCTGGTATATTCAAGGCCAATTAGTAATGTGGGTGAACTACAGCAGCGAATAGAAAACAAATGCCACACAATCGGACAAAATCCAGGGTTGGCGGGTGGACATGTAGAACATCTTCTTTAGTCTGCTGTTTTTGCGAAAATATTTAATGTACCTCGTAATATACTCTTTGTTTATAAAAATGTAATTTTTTGATGAATGATTTCTATGAAATAATTGATTTACGGACTTATGTATATTAAGACTTTTTTGTTTGTCTTGACGAGAACTATAAGCGAGTAGAGTATCCGACAGTCTTTTTAAACACCCTGTATACATGGTATTAATCATATTAGATTGTTTAATTATAGTACACGATAGAAATTATATTTTGAAAATTATTTGCATGATATTGATATTTGATCATGATCAAAAACTAACAAATACTGTGTTTGTTATCTTATATCCGCCTTCGTTTAAGGTTCTACAGATAATAAAATGTCTTACAGTAAATATGCTACATGTATTTGGTGAAGTGACAGAAGATGTTGGAATAGGATTGGCGGAAGAAGATGCGAATCAACAATTCTAGTATAAGGTCACAATAGTTCAATGTTGGACTTGTCCTCCGTGTATATTTGTATTTACAGTTCGACATACATATGTACAGCAGGAGAAAAAAGTATCCTGCCAGTGCATGTAAGAAAGAAGCCCTTCACTCAAAATGCACGGGTACTTTATTGACTTAGTATACCTACATCGACTGTTTGTGGCACAGACATTATTTGTATGCACTCTAGGACAATAAAGTTCCCGTAGGGTTTGAGTAAGAATCCTCCTTCTTTCGCGCACTGTCCGGATACTTTTTTCTCCTGCTGTACATATCTTAATCCTCGGTTTTGATCTTAGTGTGTTCCAATTCGATTCTATTGTGATACCGTCGAATGTATAGCGCATTTAACACCTCAATAAAATTAAATATAATTTTCGAGCGAAACTATGAGCTACAATAAATAAATAACTTTGAATATTTAGGAAACTACGAGAAAATAATACAATTTAATAGTACAAAACCTGCATAATTGCATGATATTTTACAAGTACAATTCAACAATACATTTCGCTCACGAACCCTATTTTTCGAATTAGCAGAATTAAGTAGCAATTTTAAGGTGTAAATACGTTTTTATCAACGTGCGTGCATCGACACCATGACTTGTCATTTATACCTCGGCAATTTGCGAGAAAGGGTTGCAAAAAGGTCAACATTCGTAATAGTGATAGAAACGTCGAACTTTTTATTAAAACGCATTTATCAGTGTTACGCTTTTAAGCAGGTGTTGCAATTTGTTAGGAATTAATGCTCTATTCGATTGCTCTTAATCCACGAGACATTTTCTAGAACATTCATGAATCGGCTAAACACAAAAATGGAAGATAAATAAATTGCCAAGGATTTTTAACATGTATGATAAATGCACTGATATGATTACACATGTAACACTCAACATTAAGTTAATTCCAAGAGCTAATTACATTGATCAACATGATTTGGATTTCATGAATACCAATAGCTGTACTTCATGTAGTTTTTATCGTGTTTTCAAATATGTATTCGGAAACACCAAGTGTTTTTTCGCTGTTTTATTTTTAAATATTTTAAAATATTTTTTCGTAGATTTGTTCATTATCAAATATAAGCTTCTAAAATATAAGTACACTCACCTTAAAGAAGTTGTAGAACGATTTTACATAGCAGTAATATACTGTCTTTGTCAGGTCATCCCCTCTACATTTAATGTGACTGTCGCCCACTGGAGGCAATGGGTAATATCGTATTTTTCGTAATATGTGTATTCAGTCTCTGCTGTGCAAGCGGAGCGGGAGCAATTAACTCATACTTGGTTACTAGGAACTATTTATGTATTCCTATTAAAATCGACACATCGTTATTTCCTAGAAAAGGTAGATGCGATTATTCTTCAAGGCAGTAACAGAAAGTATATTATCTCTATTTGAATAGCAAGGAACTCTATGTGTGTCCGCCCTACTATATAAGATAGCGCGGCGTAAAATACCTACAATACATGTTGGTAATCTAATTAAAACTTTTTTAATAAATTCTTAAATCATAATACACATTTTAAATGTTTTGAAATGAAATGATATATTAGTTACTTACATACTTTTGACATATAGCGAGGCGTAGGCAAAGTTGTTTTGGATAGATAATTCATTATTAGTTGTTTATCTATTTATCTTTAAAATACATCATCTTCAAGATGTATTTTGTTCTCCTTGATATACTTAAAATCGTTAATTATCTTATTGTTAGTGTATTATTTTAACAGTTAAAGGGTTTTGTTTTGAAAAAATTAACGTAAAGATTTTCAGCACAGCAGAAGACATTACTTAAAACGTACGCGCAATGTTTAGTTAAAAGAAAATATAATACTATACAATTTTTGAAGAAGTTGTAATAGTAATAGTCATTAAGATATCATTCAATGGTCTTCATTAATTTTACTGTAGTAGGTAAAAAAGTTTACTTTGCAGATTTTAAGGTGTCTATTTTTGCTGTGTATTAATACAATCAAATACAGCAACAATTTTAAATGCGTTTATCTCTCGATAAGATAATGCATTTTTTTCCCCGGACGTAGTCAGCCCGCAGACTGACAAGTGGTCCTGTGAACCGCCCCCTAGGAGATTTTAGTCACCCCGGAATCGTCTTAATGACATGCGTAAGGGTGATTGGGCTGTCTTTTCTTCGTCTTGTATTGTTCTAGTTCTCCTATATTAGAAAAATATATATATATAGAGTTCAGATAATAAATAGAAATATATTACAATATATTTCTACTTATTATCTGAACTGAATATATAATAAATAACAATGGTTATTTCTAATGAAATAATAAGTAAATAAATAAAAATAAAGTAGTATTCTTAAAAAAAGTAACAATTTGTAAAATAATAATAAAAGTATTATGTATATATCACAAATAACAGATATTCAAAAATAATTAGTATAATAATAATAAAAATAAAGTTGCTTTCTCAAAATAAAATAACAAAAAATAAAGTCGCATTCCCAGAATAAAATAAAAAAAAACTATGTAATAAATAAAAAGTAATAAATATTTTAAAATAATTGAATAAAAATTAGATGCCATCAATAATTAGTCAGCAACAACGAGGATAAAACCTCCGTTTCGTAATTTTTAATTTTGGCAAAAATGTCAAACAGTTTTTTAAAGTTATCATTCTTCATTGGTAGCCCACAGCTTCTGGTAAATTCATTAATTTTCAGTTTAATCATCCGATCAACCAAAAATATATCACAGTTAATTTAATTCAAGCTCTGTAATTGTTATTTATCTTTGTAGCATGCTCATGATAAAGTTATTAAAAAATAACGAAATATTGAGCTTATGAGTAAATCAGTTTTAATTCTGCTACAGACCGACACCCTAATATCATCTTATAACTTATTACATTAAATATACATATATAATATTTTTAAATAAAAAATATGACTGTATCTAAAACACAATCATAAACTGTAACAAAATTTTAACATTTACATACAGTTATAACATTTTTATTAATATGATTTATTAATGAAAAAAATATATTGCAAGAATTATGATGGTTAGCCAATATAAAATTCAGCAGTACAGTATATTCTATCATGAATTTAATAAAGCACTATATCAGATTTTAAAAAATAATATCGAAGAAAAATAATTATTTATATAAAATCATTAGTAAAACATTTGACAATAACGATAAACGTTAATAAAACTCTGCGGTAAGCACATTATTTGAAGTATGAGGGAATTAGAACATTGTTGGATGAGGTATATGAATCGGGGTTAGTATAATCGTTTGTTCTTTTGATGTAAAACTTCCAGAAATTCTCTTTCAAGTCTAATATGTCAATAGACTATAGATCCAACAATACGTCCATTATTTATGTATGTTTAATTATATTTTACGGGGAACGGCTAATGACAAATTCCAAAGAACAGTATCTAGTCGGCAAAATTTTATGTGAAAATGTATGCCAATGCAAAGAAAACCTATGCAGAAATTATGGGATTATCTAAGATGCCTAATTATGGCAAGTATTTCTTAATTAGCAATCGTTTAAGTTGTTCACCCCCAAATAAATCTTCAAATGCGTAACCTATAAATCCGATGCAAGTTATATTTGCAAATTCAGTTTGCATTATTATTCGTAAACATGCCAGGTGATTTCAGTAGTGTCGAAACAAGATCCAAAATTGTGACGCTTTGGGAACGTGGTTTGTCCTATAGCGAAGTTGCTCGAGAAGTTGGACATTCGGTAAGTACAAAATTTTTATATATAACACATTGCTCCTTCTGTAAAATAATATATTTTTTTCTTTGTCGTAATAATACGTCTGATACTACAGATTCTACTAAACTATTTTTATTATATGAATTCCATTTATAAACCTATATAGTTATATTTAGTGCCTCCGTTTTTACGATCCGTACCATCTCGCATATATACATATTCTAAAACTTATTTCTTTTGCAACTTTTTCAGAACTCTATATATATATTTTTTTCTAATATCGGAGAACTAGAGCAATACAAGACGAAGAAAAGACAGCCCAATCACCCTTACGCATGTCATTAAGACGATTCCGGGGTGACTAAAATCTCCTAGGGGGCGGTTCACAGGACCACTTGTCAGTCTGCGGGCTGACTACGTCCGGGAAAAAAATGCATTATCTTATCGAGAGATAAACGCATTTAAAATTGTTGCTGTATTTGATTGTATTAATACACAGCAAAAATAGACACCTTAAAATCTGCAAAGTAAACTTTTTTACCTACTACAGTAAAATTAATGAAGACCATTGAATGATATATTAATGACTATTACTATTACAACTTCTTCAAAAATTGTATAGCATAATATTTTCTTTTAACTAAACATTGCGCGTACGTTTTAAGTAATGTCTTCTGCTGTGCTGAAAAATTTTACGTTAATTTTTTTCAAAACAAAACCCTTTAACTGTTAAAATAATACACTAACAATAAGATAATTAACGATTTTAAGTATATCAAGGAGAACAAAATACATCTTGAAGATGATGTATTTTAAAGATAAATAGATAAACAACTAATAATGAATTATCTATCCAAAACAACTTTGCCTACGCCTCGCTATATGTCAAAAGTATGTAAATAACTAATATATCATTTCATTTCAAAACATTTAAAATGTGTATTATGATTTAAGAATTTATTAAAAAAGTTTTAATTAGATTACCAACATGTATTGTAGGTATTTTACGCCGCGCTATCTTATATAGTAGGGCGGACACACATAGAGTTCCTTGCTATTCAAATAGAGATAATTAACTTTCTGTTACTGCCTTGAAGAATAATCGCATCTACCTTTTCTAGGAAATAGCGATGTGTCGATTTTAATAGGAATACATAAATAGTTCCTAGTAACCAAGTATGAGTTAATTGTTCCCGCTCCGCTTGCACAGCAGAGACTGAATACACATATTACGAAAAATACGATATTACCCATTGCCTCCAGTGGGCGACAGTCACATTAAATGTAGAGGGGATGACCTGACAAAGACAGTATATTACTGCTATGTAAAATCGTTCTACAACTTCTTTAAGGTGAGTGTACAGCTATATGAAAACGTAAAGTACTAGTGTAGCGATGCTAGTTATGAGATAGCAGTAAGTCAGCACACACGTCATTGTGAGTGCTGTGTATTACAATTATTGTGTGTTACATAGTTACAGTTGGAGACCAAACTAGGATTTGTGCCCCACATATCTGTTGTTTACCATGCTCTAGGCTTAGGTATGGAACAGTAGGACTCGCCAAATGCCTGTTGCTATTCCTATGTGGAGAACCCAAACGTCACTCATTTGACTGTTATTTTTTCTTAAAAAATATTAAAGCGATTACGAAAAAATCGAAACTTACAGTGGTGTGTTCTAAACTGCTGTTCTAATGGAAGTAAGGGGAAAAAACAGATTTTGATGACACTACTTTTGAACCAAGCTGTTCGTCTGAGCTGTATTTATTGACTCAAGAAAATCTTAACTATCTAATACCAGATTTAAAGTTAGACAGTTAAAGACATGTATTTATCGTAATCGTCGTTCTCAATTTACAGATTATTTTGCTGAAGAAAATGGCTCAGTGTTTTGTAAAGTTAGTTTAAAAGCTGTGTTTTGGCGTAAGGGCAATATATTTTCATTAGTATCTGTCGCTCACTCTGGTAGTGTGAAAGATACATACGTAAACTTTAAGCAAAAGTATGCAGCATAAAACATACCTATAACTGTAGAGCAATCGTTATCGGAAAACTATTATTTTTAGCAGAAATGACCTTTCTGTACGAGCTTTACTTCACACATACATAATATATAGTTCAATAACCTTTAAGCGAATAAAGAGACGATTACAATGCAACTTATACATGTGGTGCTTGATCTTGTGAAAAGTTCTGTTACGCCGTTAAGTCGCGAAAAAGATGGACGGAAGAGAAATTAAAAGTAAAATGAAATTTGATTAACATCACACAATCGTGGCTAGTTTTTCTTTGGAGACAAATAACTTACATATAGTTATTTAATGATCCACTGAAAATGTAATCCTGCCCCCTTCAAGCGCCTCTTTACAGTCGTTACTGATACCGGATTATTTCGGCTTGCATTGAGTTCCGCCCGAATTTCTGGTGCTGTCAGGCGTCTGTTGCGTTTAGATAATACTGCTATCCGCAAATCTTCTTGTCTTGCGGTAAGTCTTCGTCTTCCAACACGTTTTTTCGGCTGCGTTGAGCCAATTGTTTCGTAGCGCTTTATTGTTCCTTGAACTCCTCTATAAGTTAACTTTAATTTTTTTGCAATTTGACGCATTGAATAACTTTCTTTACATAAGGTTCTTATTGCTCTACGGGTTCCCGGGCTTAGTTCCTTTCCTTTCGGCATTTTTACCCTTTATTTTCCTTATTATTGCCAACTACGCGCAACACAACCTTCTTCAACAATTTCTAAAGACAAACTAATATTTCCGATAGTGTATTGTGTACTTGTCGTAAAATATCTTAATTTCATAAACAAGTACTTCTTAGAAATAGTGGAACACTGATACATTATATTCACTTCAAACAATGAATTCTCAAAGATCGTATACAACACCAATAACAGGCAATAAAGGGATTACAGTGACTCAATCTATTTCCCAATTTTAATTGTTGATGTTGAACTTCCAAATAACGCGCTGATAATGATCTATTTTTATTTATGACGCGAGAAGTAGGTAAAAAGACGAAAAGATGCTTCGGCATATAGGTGATCCCTGATTTATGGACGGTAGTCTACAGTGTCTTTCAAAAGTAATGTCTCCCCCAGCCATTGGGTTCATATCAATAATACCTTCCACTTAGCGTATTGTATTCATCGGATATCTTCGGCTAAGAAAGAGGCCACAGGGGATACGATACAGATCGAACATATATATAACCGGTGTAATTATAATTTTAAATCTCGATATGCGTATTTACCTGCTAGCGGTAAAATATAGGACTTTATTAAACCCTACTTTTATACCTGTGATGGTCAGTTTTCCTAAATATGTAATATATAACGTATACTTTTAGTTATTGTTAGTTTTTCAGACTTTTATTAGAGACAAATTTTAATGTATATTACAACAACATACGTATTAGAATATTAAAATAATATTCATTTTATTGAGGTATACACCTTTATTGATAAATCTTACAAGAAATCCGTCCCAACAAAGATATTTTTTTATAGAAAACAAATAACTGATATATTGAAAATCCATTATTATCCCTTTAATAGTGTCGTTTCGAAGAGTCTGGTACATAGTTAATCTATTTCTAATTACAAAATGCAATATTTTGTAATTAGTTTTAAATAAAGTAGATAGATGATAACGCAGTTAGACAATAAACCTGCTTACATTAATGCCTAGTTGTGTAGTTGTCATTATAATATATTATTTTATAACATAATAGTGCTTAATCTTTAAAATCATTGAATATATACCTAAATATTAGATTTACATATTGGTTAATTTAAATTTTTAAACATTTTCTGTGTTTCATTATAAGTGGATTAAACAAATCGGATCAAATCGGTTTCTTCTCTGTTTAAGATGGTGGAAGCTAATGTGACATTTTAATAAACAATTGAATTTACTGTTGATTATAGTAGGGAAACATAATACACTAGACCAAATAACACTTTCTTTAATAGATATACATATGTTAACTACATATTAGAAAAACCTTGTAGACTCGGCAAATGTATGAGCGTCGCCAATCTTCAAGAGAGTGTTCATAATGTTTGGGAAAATCTTCGTGGGCAAAATTATTGCAAAAATATCGTGAACGTATACTGCTATATTTGTATTATTAATTTTTTAGGAAAATTCTTAGATAATCTAAATTTTGTACACTGAGAGAAACGTATTGTACAGAAGCTACAACAACATGTATGTTATCACAGGTAAAATAAAAATTACAAGAAATACTAAGATTATAATATGTTTTGTAACAAATACAATAATTTTTTCTATTGGTAAACCATTTTGCTTGTTTAAAACATGCAAACGCGTGCGTAAATCGATCATTAAAACACGCGCGTGTTTTAAAGTTACTAGGGGCAACGTCAACAATTCAAAAATAAGTGAAGTATAAATGTCAATTAATTAATCTGTCAAAACAACCTTTTACAAATAAAAACTTATTAATAAATGTGTCAAAAACTGTAATGAGATATTTTATAATAATTTTAACGAAAAAACTCTTACTTTAAAGGAACGTGAAATGTGCAATTGATATTATATGAAAGAGTAAATCCTGCACTTGCTATATTTCAAGCACTCCGGCTTCACTGTCGTGCTTGAAAAATCGGGCATGTTTTAATGACCCTATTGTCCACTCATACTTTAAGGTGGCGTTACGGTAAAGTAGGGGGCGCTGTTCGACAATAATTATTAGAAACGTAGTATTCGGAAAAACTAGACATTAAAAATGTATTTTCGCGTTGTTACATTGAAGATATTATCTTTGTTGTAAATCTAAATATCTTTTTTTAAATTAAATATTCTTTGATTGCGAGAAAAATGAGAAAAAATATAAAATTTTGATAATATTACCTTTAGAATATGTAGAAAAATATACTGATACGATGTGTATTGAAATAATTTCAAAATATGCAGTATTTTTTTCAGGAAGTAAGTTTAGGGGCTGAGTATCAACAACAGCCCCATATCTGTCCAAACAGTTTGCCAGTTTTATATTAGATGTCACTAGCATTAGATAACTATTATATAACTATGTATAGGCAATCAGTTTAACACCAAAATTGACTGCTTTGATATTCAGAAAAACATTAAATTAAATGTTTTATTAAAAAATGTAAATGAAGAAGAAAAAATTTAGAGTCGTACATACGACTCGATTCTTTTTCCGTAACTGTGAAAGATAGTCATCATACATATCATACTTCTTTATAACATCATACTTCTTTATGACATAACTTGAACAGTATACACGATTATTGTTATATATTGCTTTCAAAATAGTGCGCATCACGATTATTGGATTTAGTCAGTTTAGTATCACAAGAATTGTAAAACTTGATTGTATGCACAAATATACTTTTTTATAGAAAGGTCTTACTAAATTATTTTTATTCAAGTAATAAATTGATTTCAATACTTTCGAGACATATTCTTACAACTACACATGCATAAGTAAATACATATTGATGAATCATTACTTGGCGTGTGGGTGTAGAGAAAGAAAGACAAATAAAACCCAAATATCTCTCTTGCCTTTTATTGATAAATAATACAGATAACAATTCATTCCATAATAAAATTTACTGTCCTTTATTATATTTACATTTAGTATTTCACATATATACACTGTGATGGTTATAACGGAAATTTTAATAATAATTATCTATATAACAATATGTAGTCATATCCATTATAGAATATACTTCATAAGCGTAACTTGTGTGGAGAAATGTTTCCTGTCCAATCCTAGTAATCTACTACAGCTGCGTGTGTGCAGCTTTCACCATATAAGCTGCTGAATCCTCTCAGGTAAAAAACACCCAAGGAAAAATTGCCTTAATTTTGGAACCATTAAGTTTCTACAAAGTTGTTCATCCCTATATATTTCTTCTATAAAAAGTGGTTGGGTTTCATCAATGAAAACCACCAAGTAGTACAGCTTTCTTTTCCTGATATTTAGTTGGCCTTGAATCTATAATATTTTTCAATATGTGATTATTATTACATGCAATTTGCGACTGTTGAGACGTGATATTGCGATCTTCCAAATGAGTATTTACCTGAAAATAATAATTATGGTTCTTCTTCAAGGACAGTTTACCACTATGTTCAATTATATACAGAAACAAATATACAAAAATATTCTTCCTTATTCACTAAAATAACTATATACAACGAAAAAATAATCCAAAACTAACGAAGACGATGAAAAACAGTACCCATTACTTTATCACATCAAGCTAGTCGCTAGACAATTAGTGCAGAACTAAGATTCTACCTGTAACAAACAACGCATGTACGCACAAATATGTTTTGTAAATAGAATATTAGGGTGTTATTGCCTTAGGCTATCGCATTTATACCGAAAAGATTATATTGGAATGTATGTACCTGCTCAATACATTCACTTCTAAACTACATAATATGCAACCAGTAAAACTCGTTTCAAGAATCCCTGGATACCTTTCTTCTATATAATGTTATATTTTATTTTTCCGAGAAGTTTATATTTATATTATAATATATTTTGTATTACAACCAATATTCTAATCTTCTCTTTTCCTATGTTATTTCAGCCAAAATGTTACGCATGTTTAAGTATTTCATTACTTTTTACTTTTCTAGAGATTCGTAAGCCTTGCGCCATCTAATTTTGAATATATTCGATAAAAATGCAACATTTGCTCATCAAGTTCAAGTTATTGAAATAGAGGGCCACGTACGCCACCTTAATATACTATTCTTATTCTTGTCAAATACATTCTCGTATTGGGCATGATAATTATTATACCGGTGAAGATATATTTCTCTTTTAAAAGAGAACGAGTAACCGAAATGACAGCCGACAAAATAAGTAGTAAGTAAGTATGTAAAACAAATAAGCTAAGCATCCTTGCTTCCGTAAATTTACGTAACTGAGCATTTTAGATACGGAGGCTAATTACCGTTAGAACTTATTCACCTTCCATTTTAGATATAGGAGCACCTAATATAGATTAAAAGTAATCTTTTGTAAAATCAGAAAATATATACCGTTGCATTAAAAAAAGCGACTTTCCGAATTTTGAACGTTTTTGTAAGCAACTGTTTTTAAATACTCTGTATAATATTGAAGAGAAGAACTTCAAAGTCTGTATAACTACACGATATCAGCTGTGTGTATGCAAAATTTCATTGAGCTCTTCTGCTCCTACGTGACGTAATATCACTATAAAGTAAGATCGGTATCTGTCACTTTTTTATTTAATTGCGAATAACTCAAAAGGAATGGTATCATATTTAGGTATAGCATGGGATACATGAAATATGTGTAAAATGTATCTTAGAAGCTGAATTTGTAATTAGATTTATAGCATGCTATTTAAAATATCGAAGTTGATGCCCACTTCCGGTTAACAGGAATTCAAATTCAATATTTTTATACAAAAATATTTTCACGTTATACTTCATATTCAACCATATCCGACCACAAAATTTGGTTTCAAAATCCCGTTTCGTTTGTATAATACTTTTAATAGGCCGTTCTCACCAACGGCGTATATCAGTTATTTGTTTTTACTTTGAAAGAGATCCTTGTTGGGACGGATTTCTTGTGAGATTTGTCCATCAATAAACGTGTATGCCTCAATGAAATAAGTATTATTTTAATATTCAAATAAGTATGTTGTTATAATATGCATTAAAATTGTCTCTAATAACAGTCTGGAAGACTAACAATAACTGAAAGTACACGTTATATATTATATATTTAGGAAAACTGACCATCACAGGTATAAAAGTAGGGTTTAATGAAGTCGTATATTCTACCGCTAGCAGGTAAATGCACATATCGAGATTTAAAATTATAATTACACAGGTTACTCGTTCGATCTGTAATGTATCCCCTACGGCCTCTTTCTTGCCGAAGATGTCCGACGAATATAATACGCTAAGCGGAAAGTATTATTGATATCAATCCATCAGCAGGGGGAGACATAACTTTAGAAAGAGACTGTACATATATTGTACACTGTACAGTAATATTACGAGGATTCAAACTCCGGTGATGGTGATGTAATCTATCGAATTGCCTGTTAATATTAAAAAGCATTAATAAACGCCCCTTTGTCTGGTGTAGATAATATTCCAAATAAACCCTGCGGTTGTCGTTATTTGGAATGATTTGCTTTGTGTAGAAAATAGCGATTGATTTCAATTTCATCAATTTGACATGATATTATGAAATCATTCCACAAGTTGTCTACAAAAAATATGCAGTAAGGAGTTAATTTTTTTTATGCATGGTTACAAAAAAATTAAATGGCTACAAAAATATATTTTTCTCAAATTAAAAATTTTTATAAAATGTTTTCTTCAAAAATACGTTTTTCACCGATAATATGAGGATTTAACAAAACATATTCCCTATTTTCTAACGTCGCAATAACAGTGTCTTCAACGGAAGGGAATAAAAATGTGCTCTTCCTCCATTTGTAAGACCTTAAATATATTTTGTAGGTCTTCTTTAAGCAACTGTACGACGCCATATCTAACCATTTTAATTAGGTACCAGCATTATTCAGAAATTCGACAACAATATATTCTTTTACATTATCTTGCCGCAGCCTTTGAAGTATTGTCATCATTTTTTTCTTCACCATTGACGATATGACATTCTCAGTTTTCATTGTTCCAATATCTCCAGTTGAGCTTCAGGAAGCTCATTATCATGAAATGTTATTGATTGTCCTGTAAATATACTTAATTCTTTTTTTTCTTTGTGTTTATTACGGTACGTTCTGTAATACATAATATGAGCTGTCTTCATTAAGGAAGAAAATTCATTCTTTGTCGGAATCTTTCGTCTATAACGTTTCTAAGATATAAAAACCTCCAAACTGTTTTCAGACATCGAAAAAAGTGTATCAACTTGGGTGGTAAAAACGGATATATTAAACCATTCAGACATTGATCGTCCATAACACGTTCTAGGTGGTCTACCATGTACTTATTCTGCAAAAAGATTCTTAGCTTGGTAATCTAAGCATATGAGAAGTAGAGAACAATCAGTTGTAGCAGAACACATAACGGATGTTGATGTTTTGGATGTTGACAGTCTTTTCTGACAATCAATCGTTAATAGCTACTACGTTTTAGATTTTGAGACAATAATAGTTTATAATAATTCATGCCTTAGCATCCATCAACAGCTTGCGCCAATTACAAGAGCATCGATTAGGCATAAATTATTATTACGCCTGCGACGGTAGACCGACTTAGAATGTTGCCTTTCGACATTATTTGCTATAGAATTTCAGAAACTACAACGAACCAAATTTAGAAATGAAGTATCGGGATTCGAACTCGGTACCGCCGAACTAGGAAGCAAATGTACTAACTACTACGTCACTAGTCTTAATAATCTAAATGATAATTATTGTTTTATCCAATCAGGCCTATGTAAAACTAAACTACAAGTTACACTTTTGTGATTTAGGTAACGTTACAAAGACATGTAGATCTCTGTTTGTAAAAGAATATTCAAACGACGCAGTAGTTATGGTCTCTATCAAAGATTTTTCTTCTGCCATTGACGTCAGTGATGGATGACCCGGCGTATTTGGAGCTTTGACCATGATATGTTCTGAAAAAATGTAATCTTAGCTACTTTTAAGGTCGTAGAAGGTTGTGAAAATGAGTTGTTTCCGCCTCCAACTATTTTTAGTGTCTCTTTCAATTTTCATTGGTCATAATCCAGCCTTCTAACACTATCGGGCTACCGTTTATATTATCGTCGCATCTTTCTAAATTACCCTGAAAGTTGTACTTTTTATTATTTTCCGATTTTCTTCTGAATATCTGACGGTTATTAAGTTATACATTCTCATTGTTTTTGTTTGTAGGGATTTATCGTGATGAATTGAATTGAATACTTGATTATTCGAAATATTTCTTATTAAAAACATGAATAAAATTTTACTTCTTCATTTAATCTTACATCCCAGTAAGAATGAACCGATTAATGGATATTTTTAATAATTATGCGAGGTGCATTTTCCCTTCTTTATTAATTACATCTTCGAAGATGTTAATAATATACATACTATAGAATTGAAGAAAATCTGTTTCCGACAGAATTAAAATTAGCTAAAGTTATACCTCTGTTTAAAAAGGAAAACAAAAACGATCCTGGCTGTTACCGTCCCATTTCAATTATCCCGGTTATTTCAAAAGTATACGAAGAATTACTGAAAAAGCGCCTTTTGTTATCTGAACAGCACACATATTATTTGTAATGCACAATACGGTTACCGTAAGAATATGTCTGTTATTAAAGCCATTTGTGAGTTGATCGATGCAGTTATTGAAGGATTTGACAGGCAGCATCTTACATCCGCAATTTTATTAGATCTATCTAAAGCTTTCGACAGTGTCTGTCACCACGTTTTGCTTCAAAAACTTGAATTTTATGGCATAAGAGGTACATACATACATCTCTACAGTTGTTTGAGTCGTATCTCTCAGACAGACAACAAACCGTAATGGTTGAACAGCAACGGTCACATGAGAATAGCATATGGCGTACCGCAAGGTTTCAAATTAGGACCAATTTTATTCTTACTTTATGTAAATGATATCCCTGAGATATTAAAGATGTGCCAAACAATAATGTTTGCTGATGATACGACCCTGTTTTTTAAAGGCTTAACATCAGAACAACTTCAAAGTGAGGAAAATGCAGGAATTGAAGAAGCAAAAAAGAGGTACAATGCGAATAATTTAAAACTTAACATAAATAAAACGCAAACAATAAGATTTGATACAAAGAAATCGGAAACGCAAACAGTAAAACTATTAGGCGTTTATATCGATTCTTCATTGAGCTGGAAGCCACAAATTAACAATCTCAGTCAAAAACTGAATAGTGTAGTCTATCAAATACATAAAATCGTAGAAACTACGGATGTCGATACAGCAAAGCTGCTTTATTATTCAAATTTTTATTCAATCATAAATTATAATATATTATTATGGGGTAGTACTAGCTATGCTGACAGAATTTTTAAAATTCAAAAAAAATGTATAAGGGTTATTGTTAAGGCAAGTAACAGAACGCATGCTAGACCATATTTCAAACAATTGGATATAACGGTTCCATCAGTATTCATATTGAATTGTTTCATATTTGTAAAGAAAGATTTAAATGAATTACAACTACAATCAGATATTCATGATTATCATACACGAACAAATTCAGCACTTAGAATTCCGTTGCACAGAATTTCCTGGACTCAACAATCTGTCAAGTACCAGGCAACCAAATTTTATAATAAATTACCACATAGAATCAAAATGTTACCCATGTCAACATTTAAAGCAGAAATTGAAAGAAATTTAATTAATTTAGCATTATATAACATGAGGATTATTTTAATTGCAATATTATTTAGGATAATGTATTTACATTTACATATATTATATATTTTTTCTGTTGACTTTTCTTTGTTGTTTCTTTGGGAAATAAACTTTATTATTATTATTATATTATGAAAACAAACATAACAAGTTCTATATTGATTCTATATAGTTTCTATATTGAATGATGTAATGTACGATTTTATGGTATAATATTCTTATTAACGGGATGATCAACGGTTTTTTTATGTAAGCATGTAGTAAGTAAAAATCATTGTATTTATGAAATAGAGTCGAAATAAGCTGGGTAAGCTGACTTTTCACAACAAATTTAAATCTCGAATTTTATGTCTCCTATACTTACGAGTATCCGACATCCTCAACTCCCTACACCGTTTTATTATATTCATCCTTTAACCTTTTGGTGTTACACTACAGTACCGATAAAGTAGAAGAGGGACTGTTTAAAAGCCAAGCGAGAAACTACAGCTCTGTACGTTGCGTCGCAGTTTCTTTTTCAGCGTAAAAAAAAACAAAATTAATTGTTGTGTCTAGGAAACAACAGCGTTGTGTTTGACTTGAGAAAAATAGATTTTCGATAGAAAACAGTCAGGGCGTTTGTCGTCGCAATAGTAATAAAGTAATTTATATTGGTATTCATTCCTAAGGAGTATACTATATCCATTCATAATAATCTATTAGGCGCTGCAATCTCATGACGTATCAGTTTAAGAATTAAGGTGAAAGCGCTTTATGTAGTCTGACTATTTGGCAGTGCCTCTTTCAGCGTTATAGATTAAATGTCTCGTGCATGAATTATTTTTTATTGATATATTTTTAATTCTTATATAGGTTTTTTTGTTGGCAATTTTTGGAACAAACTAAATATAATATAACATCTTAAATATTGAACTCAGGAGTAGCCATTTCGTTAAAATATGCAATAAAAGTCAACATATACTTTCGAAAAGCATGAATGAGAAAAAGAATAGAAAAGTAAGGTAAAGGTATTTGACTAAATAATGGAAGGAGTTGTAAATTGTTCAAATTTATATAACTTAAAATAAAATTATATTTTTATTTTCCTATATACACTATCGCTTACGGAAGTTTGCCCAAGAGAGAAAATTTTCAAATATAGCAATTTAAATCATTTCGTCGTAAGAACGCTTGTATTACTGTAAAGTAATCTTACATGAACTTTCTGCATAACTAACGAGGATAATTCGAAGAAAGATTACAAATAATCATTATATGAGAGAAATGTCCTAAATGCGATTGGAAGCGTTCGCAGACAATTACGGGCAAGGATCATAATATCTTCAATACAATGCCCCAGGCAACAGAGCAGGTAAAGTTTCTATACAAATGTGTGTTTAAGGCCATTTAGTACCCTTTCTTAACCGTACAGCATATTAAATATTACTGTGTGGATTATTATCAGTGTGTCAGTTTGCATGAAATAATTGTTGCGACAAGAACTATAAAAAATTTGTGATAGTGGATAAAATGCCCCGTGGAAAGTCGATCGGTGTTAAAACGCGTGCTGCCATCATTACGTTACATCAAGAAGCATATGCCAGCCGACAAATAGCAGAAAGATTAAATGTATCGAAGTCTACAGTAAATTATACGATCCGCAAATTTGAAGATACAGGCGATTTAGAAGATCTTTCACGTCCAGGACCGTCCAGAATAACGACATCCGCAGAAGATCGACAACTAAGACTGACAAGTAAACGAAATCGCAGAAAAACGGCAACAAAAATAGCGAATGAATTTAATCGCGGAAGGCCACATCGAATTTCTGTGAGTACGGTCAAACGTAGGGTACAAGAAGGAAATTTACGCGACTGAATAGTTGTACCCAAACCTCTTCTTCGTAGAGGCAATCGACAAAAAAAGCTTTAGTGGGCACAGCAACATCGAAATTGGACGATAGAACAATGGGCTAACGTTCTGTGGACTGATGAATCCAAGTTGGAGTTGTTTGGTCAGCGAAGACGAATATTTGTAAGACATTCACACAATGAAAAAATGCTGCCCGAATGTGTTGTACCAACAATCAAACATGTTGGCAGTTCTGTTATCGTCTGGGGCTGTTTCTGCTACTCAGGGGTAGGAACCGTGCACAAAATTCCGGGTATAATGAAGAAATAAACCTATCTCGAAATTTTAAGAAATCATGCTATTCCGTCTGGCTTGCAATTAATTGGGCAGAATTTTGTCTTTATGCAAGACAATGATCCGAAACATACGGTTCAGGTATGCAAAAAGTTATGTAAATGAACAGCAGAACGCAAACATTTTAAAAATAATGACTGGCCACCGCAAAGCCCCGACCTCAACCCTATAGAGTTGTTGTGGGATGAACGAGATAGGAGGGTGAGAACTGTGGCTCCTACATCCAAAGAACAGATGTGGAATGTTTACTGAACGAATGGAATAATATTCCAGTTGAAACCTTGCAAAAATTAGTGCAAAGAATGCCACGAGTGCTACGAGCTGTTTTGCGTGCGAGACGTGGCTTCTTTGACGAAAAGAAAATTTTTTTTTGTATGTAAAATAATTGTTCAGAAACGTTGTTTTAATTTTTTTATGTCTACTAGTCTATTGGTATTTTGAATTATAGAATTTATTTTGACAGATTTGACTTCAAGTTTTTATTGTTGTTTTCTCATAATTTTCTGTCTTGGCCAAACTTCCGTGAGCGGTAGTCTACATACATAAATTCTAGGCAAAAAGATTGTCCCTAATTATATTTATAATTTTTTTAATGTTTTTTAATGACAGATTGAAGCCTGAAACTAATATTGTTTATTGACGCTATAATTTTTTTTTAATTTTTCAAGTATCTTCAATTATCGTATCCAACCTTCCAAATTAAATTGAATAACAATCAAGTTACACAGTGATAGGTAACGATATCTGGATATTTACCTCTAGTACAATGTTAGTAAAGTTAAATTAGTCAAGTAGTAAAGATAGTCACCGAACAACGTCGTTATCGTAGATGTTTGTCAAACCAAAATTAATTAAAATTGAAATTTGAAATGAACAAGAAAAATTGTGCCATATCTATTTCACGGTATTCGCCGTATTTAAACGAAAATTGTTCTTGGATTTACCATTTTTTTGTTGAATTACATGAATTTTTGTTAGTGTACACACTAACAAAAATTCATTTGGTTGTGAAAACGAGTTGTTTTCGCCTACAACTATTTTTAGTGCCTCTTTCAATTTTCATTGGTCATAATCTAGCTTTCTAACACTATCGGGCTACCGTTTATATTGTCGTGGCATTATTCCAAATTACCCTGAAAGTTGTACAAAAAAATGGTAACATGAACAAAAAAATGGTAAATCCAAGAACAATTTTCGTTTAAATACGGCGAACAGGCGATTTTTGTTGAATCAATGCATGAATTTTTCTGAGTGTGGATTAAAGAAAAACATGAAAGGAAGAGCCGGGATATGGAAAGGGATACACTTGTAAAGCACATTATAAAATAGAAACTAATTACTAAACCTAATGAACTGTTAAATTTGAATATAAAACCCTGGAATGACTGAATAATATCCGAAGTATAGTTGTGACACAATCAAATCTTTTTTATTTCTTATTAATAAATCATTTATAATTAGTAGTCTATGTTTTCGTCATTTTAATGTTTATACAGTCTGTATAATAGAATAATCGTTACTAAGCAGATATGTATATAGGCATTTTAATAATAAGTAATAAATTTTTTTATTGAGATATCGTAGTTATTGACGTTGTTTCTTTGGTTTCAGGCAACATAAAAATAGACTAGACGAAGAAAACGGTAAGTTCTATTTATTTTTTGATTGAAAAACATGTAGTTGTAATTTTTTCATTACTGTTTTCTTTCTTTAGACATGTAAATATTTCATAACTTTACTGTTGATATACCAGCTTTCCTATTTCATCAGCACTATTTTGGCAAGTGTTTGGTTAAAATTTCATGTTACCTGTTTAATAATAACAAACTGATGATTGTGTTTCTAAACAGCCGACGTAGTTAAAATGATGTAGGCAATTTCCATTCCATCCGCCGAAAGCGGAGAGTAGATTAATTTTTCAAGTATGCCGCGACGGCAGTCGCAACAAATTTAATGAAGCAATTTTGCACTTAAATTGCTTAATTTCCAATCTGGCGAATGACACTCTCGCCGTATTTTCTTGTTCAACTGCGATAAGATCATCGCTTGGTTATAGGGGTTAACGACTTATTAAAACATACATACATATACTTACATGTTACGCATCGTATGTTCTAGAAAAATTTGCTATTAAACGAGTATACAACTCTGTTGAGTTTTTCCATATGTCGTTAACTATGTGACGCTGTATGCTTTGAAGCATGTGCATTCACATAAAGTTTTCATTGGTGTGTGAGGCTTGAATTCAGAGTTTGTTTTACAATAAGTTTTTTAGTTCGTTATAATTTGGACGACAAATCGATTCTGGAAATATTAAAGATGAGAATTATGGTTGTTGATGCATAATTTGTTCTAGTGGTTGAGAGTAGTTTTACATTTTTATCTTATTAAAAAATGGAAGAGAATACAAGAGTGGGAGAAGTATGTAAAAGACGTGTTTCAAAACTATAAAAACCATAAAAGCTACAAATTCTGAAGAGTCCGACGAGATAATCAGAGCGGAAACAATTCTCTACTCGTAATACTTGTATATTATAGTTTTTCATCATATTCACAAAAAAGTAATTAGCGTGCAAGGTGTAACTTTTCCAGAAGTATGAAGAAAGATGTTCTTTACATAAAAAACCGAAGAACCGGTACAATTCGGGTAAACAAAACATGTTGAACCTCAACTAAAAAGCTAAAAGAACCAAAAAAGAATATAAGACCAGATGGAACTAACGAAAGATATAATCGAAACAAAAACGATTTGAAACAAAATAGAATAAGGACCACTTGAACCAAAGAAGGACAACATAGTCGAATCAATAAAAATGCCAAAGAACTGAAACAATTAATGTAACAATGAAATCATCATGAACGAAAATTTTACTGTAAGTGTAACAGCATGGTAAATGTTTCAGTCCTCAAGATAATGAAAGGACACGAATTCTAATAAACATAAAAGAGACACAACTGCTGCTCAAACTACAGACGAACAGCTTGGATTGCATGCGTCAGATCATTGCTTTATATGTATGTACATAGTACCATTTTTTTTCTGTATAAAATTTGATTTTGCAGAATTGATTAGGCAATGGAAATTAAAATAAATGATGATACAAACAAAAGAAGTAGTAATTGTGTAATACTGATATTAAAATTTTAACTGACGATATAACTACCGCGGTATATAACCAGGGAACAATGTAACAACTAATGCATTTTTAATATAATTTTTGCACAGAGATTTTCTTGTTGTTTTTGGCAAGAATTACCCAAAAGGATATACAATTCTTTAAAAGATTGTATAAAATACTGTTGCTACGTATTGGGCAGTTGAGAAATATTTTCCTGCTTCTAGTCGACAAAGTCTCTCGATTGTCTTAGCACATTCACCATATGTAATTATCAGATTTGATAAATCTTTGTTAATCAATCCAAGTCACAACATTTTTAGGTATTCAATGTTAAAAACTACCGTGATATGTAGAAACTGCACTTCACTTAGTGTCGTCTTTCTCTACTTATTGTTAGTAATTTTCTTCCATCCCCTACAACTCATTAGTAAGTTCTATAAATATTTTAGTTTAGTTGTTTTATCTTATGCGAACATAGATTAGGCGAGTTTATAAATTAAAATTTATTACTTTTCCAAAATAACTCTGTGGCATTTAGTTTAGGAAAATGAAAACATACGTTCTCTAAGTTTGAATTTTTAGAATTAAAAAAAAATATTGATATTTTCTGAATAAAAAGTTTGGAATTTTTTTATGAACATCTGATACAGTTTTGTAAACTTTATAATACTGCAAATCTGTATATGCATTAGTTGTTCGTGATAATAATTGACAGAGGGCTGTTAGAGAGAGAAGTTCATTTAACAAAGTAGTCCTAAAATTGGGCCGGCAATACAAATAAATCATAAAAACTTGGTAATTCTATTTAGAGTAACGGAGTTGATACGTATTTCTAGTGTAACTGGAAGAAGCAAAAATCTAAAACTGTTTTAAATCGAAAAACTAAATCCAAAAGTATTAACTGCGAAATTTTGATTTATTTATTTTTTTTTACTTATAATGTTTTAATCAAAGCTTGTCGTGACATTTTCTGTATAAATAAATTAGATATTATTAACAAAAATAAGTTTTGTTTTATATACCTGCTAGTAGTACTAATAATGATACTGCCATATACAGGCTGGTCCGTTTAAAGTGTAACACTTTAATATCTTTGAAACAATTAGTTGAATTGAATATGAAGAAAAGTATTAGACAAAAGTTTAACTATATGAAGGGGCTCATTCGCTACTGTTGTCACTATAAAGAAAGACACAAAGGTCGTAGCAAGGTCAACTCTTTTTTTTCAAATAGAATATGGTATTTCTTTATCAAATTCTAAAAGAACAATAAGTTGTGAATAGAAAAATAGTAAACCACATATGACCTCAAATTAATATTAATCGAGATATTTCGGAAAAATGAGGACATAATAAAAGTCAGTAATGTTTTTTCTTCGTTTCTTTAATGTAAAAGTAGACAATAAATGACACCAAATTGTTTACATAAGGTAAATAGTTGAAGAACGCAGACGGCTATAGAATTAGATGTTCAAAATGGCGGCCACCAGCCTCAGTGCACTATGACCTTTGTGTCTTTCTTTATAGTGACAACAGTAGCGCCATCGGATGAGCTCCTTCATATAGTTAAACTTTTGTCTAACACTTTTCTTCATTACGCTAATTGTTTCGAAGATATTACAGTGTTACACTTTAAATGGACCACCCTGTATTTAAGAAATGAGAAAGTAATTGGTGATTCGTAATGTCTAAAGTGTTAGATGTTGTTCTAAACATTCAGTTTAGTTGCAGTTATTTTCTGAAATTTCGAGAGTATAACGCACAGCATTGCACACGTTGTTCCATTTCGTTTGTAACAGCCCCATATGAAGACCTATATTAAAGGAAAAAATATTAGGTTGAACTTCAGAGGTACATAGATTATACCCTGGTCGAGGGTGGTTCCGATTGTTCCATGTATGCGTACCGAAAATTGGTTGTTAGAATATCTCTCTTGTATTACCAGTCTGTTCATTCTGATCACACATGTTTACACAGACGCAGAACCCGTTGAGTTTTACCAAAGGGCATGTAGTCGTCTGCTCTTTCATTCGACTCGTCTGCTCGCACTTGCGTGTTCTAGTATTTACTTAACTAATTATTTATACGAGTCGACTAGACACGCTTTTCTCTACATATCCGTCTACTTTGTCATTTTAAGTGAAAAAGTGTATAACATATACATATGGTACATATGTAGGTTAGTGAAATACATGGTATCTTACCACGTTCGAGTAAAGGCGTACTTTACTAATATGGATAATACAAAACATTATATCTAAAACTAGTATATATTCAATAAATAAATAAATAAATTTGGGCCTCTATAGAACCAGTAATCGAGAATAGCAAGTCGGTTTGGGCTGTTTCAAACGCTCTAAGTATTCCGATCCGTAAATCCACATAGGCGAAATTCCACTAAAACTGCCATACAATATTCTCGGTCGTCTCCAACGTCGCTTCAAACCATTATCCATGCCTCTGAAACATAATAATACGATAAATGATAACAGTACAAAACGATTCGAGTCATACAATCTCCTAAAGGAAAAGGAAGTGTATGTAATTGCACCGCTTGTAATACGGGCAACCGTATACGACTCCACTTAAACTAATGATCGCCATAGTAAACAAACGCTTTGTGACTACCTTATCAGTTCTGTTTAATTAACGTCACTTTGCAATGCCAAGGCTTTCCATTCATATTTAGTTCTCCAATTTACACATACAACAAAAGTGTAAATAGAACTGTCAGAGAACAATGATTTTGCCTTTCGCCGTTATTACATGTCGCGTGTAACCTCTTAAAGTGATTCCCTTTATGATTGAATTAAATTATTACAATTTTATAAATTTTGTTACAATTTCACAAATCAATATTTTTAACAGCTCTATTTACTTTTGGCAATATTTGTCAATATAATTAAAGTGTTGTTAACACACTATTGCGCACAAATATTCCGTGGTTACATTGTTTAGTACTGCAGATCGGTGATTCTTATGTTATAAACGCGCTTTTTTATATTCCCTAATTTGGCGAAGATTCTACTTTATAAGAAATACTACTTTATATGTATGTAAGTAAACTGAAAATTACCTTTGTCGAAAGACATTAAAGAAATCCCATTTTAAATATAGTGGCATTTTTGACCTGTTGAATACCAAGAGCTGATTGTTATTTGTCAGTAAAAACGTAATAGAAGCTATACGATTTTAGAAAATGGCACGATTCACGTTCCAACAATGTACAGAAATAATGAAATTTCATTGTACGCACGGTCAAAAGTTAGCCGAGGCAGTTCGTGGTGTTTTTAGTCGATATGAATCGCCTCCTTGCAAAACCATTATAAACCTATTATGAGGGCTTCCGGGTTTTGACCGCGTCATAGTAAAGTACATACATATAATACAAAATAAAATAAAACAAAAATGAAAAAGAAAAATACAAAAAATATACATAGGCACAACTTACTCAAACTCGACGTTTCGCCACTAATGTAAGTGGCTTCTTCAGGAGCAAGGAAGAAGCCATTTACATTAGTGGCGAAACGTCGAGTTTGAGCAAATTGTATGTATATTTTTTGTATTTTTCTTTTTCATTTTTGTTTTATTTTATTTTGTATTGTATACATATATGTACTTTACTATGACGCGGTCAAAACCCGGAAGTCCTCATAACAGAGACTCAGACCGTGGAAGCCTTCGATATCATTATAAACCTAATTACAAAATATGAGCAAAATGGCCAAGAACTGATGTAAAATGTCTGTCCCAAGACGCTCGCAGAAACTAAGGATCTCTCATTCTGCATAAAGATCTTAGTCTACATGTTTATAAAGTGCAACTGACATAGGAATTGAAATTGTTTCATGTGGGTACTGGAAATGCAGGCTCGTAATCTTTGACTTTTTAGAAAAATTATTTTTAACGACCAAGCTCACTTCATCTCAGTAGATTCGTTGATAGACAGAACTTCTGCATCTGTGGTTCAGAGAATCCAAGAACATTGGTTGAGAAACTTCTTTATCCTCGAACAGTTACTGTTTGATGTGTTTTTTTTATCGTTGGAGTCATCGAATCGCTACCGTAGAATGCTTACTGACTTCCTTTGGGCTATATTGGACGATATGGACATATACAGTTTTTATTTCCAGAGGGATAAGGCTACGAGTCATACAAGCCGCGAAACACGTGCAGTGCTGCGCAAGAAATGTTCTAAGTGTGTTACTTCGCGAAACGCAGACATAAATTGATCCCTAAATCACACGATTTTACTCCACGACAATTTTTCTCTGGGGCTACGAGAAGGAAAGAGTCTACGCTAATGCCTCACAAATAGTTCCAGCCCTCAAAGTTAGTATTCGAGCTGTTATTTACCAAATAGAGCCTCAGTTGTGTGAAAATGTTACGAAAAAAGGTCCTCAAAAGAATAACCATTTGCAGACAGTATTTATTTATTTAGTATCTTCTCCTCGTTTAAAAGACGCTAAGAAAATGGAATATTGGGATACGGTGACTTTACTCATGAAAGGGACTTGGGGTTAAACTTGGGGTTTATCGACGTAAGTTTAAAGAATATTATGCACACAGTGTTAAAAGATCCGGTCGTTTTTCGGTGAGTGTCTGAGATTGGATAAACTATAGAGGTGTTCGTATCGCATGGAAAATAGACGGAAAACTCGATACTCTAAGCTATGTAAATATCTTACGAAACATACTTTCCTCTACAAACCCAATAGTATCCCTAAAATAATTTCATTTATCGAGAGGATAACTGCTCAGTTCATACTGCTAATATTATAGACAAACGGGTCGATGGCCGCAGTGGTTAGGCGGCTGACTGTCGTTGTGGGAGGACGATAGGTGCCGGGGTTCAATTCTCTGGAGGGACGGTGACATTTTTTCAGAGAGTTTAATCCCGGCTCAACTTGCCATTCGCTGTTGGGAGCAAAGTGATTAACAGCGCGGCATCATAAAAGGCGATATGGTGCTGTCACAAAGCCATTGAACACAACTTACACACAAACTACACCGCGAGAGTTGCAGTGATAGCCAGACAAGCGATAGAGCTTACGGAGTCACTGCAACTAAGCACCCACCACACACAAAAAAAAACTATACTTATAGCAGCAACATCAGTTATGCTCTAACCAGGCGACAGCCCTGATTTCAACCCCATCGAAAATGTATGGAGTTTAATTGTAAAAAAGATCTTGCGTGATTTTCAGCCTTAGAATCTAAAGGAATTCGAACGCTATGCAACGAGCATGGCAGGAGATAAGCATAGGCAAAAATGTTATACTCGTAAAGCCTTTTATTTTCTCAGTGCCCTGAGAACTGCAGCAAGTTGTATTAATTATGCTGGACCTATAAAATACTAAAACAATCGTTTCCTTAGGTAGTTTTTTTATAATTGTTTATTTGAAACCAAAATTTGAAAATACATAATTTTTTAAAATACTAAAATAGTTTTTGTTCGTGCCTGGATTATTTATCTCATAAAAATATTAGTTTTAAATATATTATTAAGACGAATAAAAGTTAAAATGAACCGTTTTAAAAATGTCGGAAATCAGTTCTCCGATATGTGTACTTTTGAATACATTTACACATGAATAGCTTAGGAAGATATCAAAAAGCAACAGTTGCATATTGCCAAGTGAGTTAGTCGGTTGGACAAAATAACCTTACAGGCCGATGTGCACTATATTATACTATTTTTTATGTATGTATAAACGAAGCTCTCACTCGCTTTACAAGCACATACATACGTCTCATAAACATAGGCATATTTGCAATTGTAGGTCGCAATCGATTCTGTAAATTCCAGTATTAAACGAGCTCGATTTATTTGAGTGATGTTAGAAATAGTTGCTAAAAAATCACTTCTCCAAAAGCGTGGTCGATGGTTTTTTACAAATTAATCATTTTTAGTGAACACATTGTTACGAATTATGCTAGATAGAAAATTCTTTGTTTCCTATAACGGACATGCTTCAAGTCTTCATGCTGCAACTTCTAGTATTCCTCAAGGATCTACTTTGGGTCCTTTAATGTTTCTGTTATTTATCAACAACATTACTACCTACCTACAGTATCCAGAAAAAGTATTCGTACAGGTAAAAAAATCGCTTGTTTTACAAATAGAAGATGAAAAACGATTTCTTTCGCCACAAATCGATTACTAACGACCAGAACGGTTGCAATGTGGAATATTTCTCTAATAAGTTAATTATGAACAAAGTTACAAGCATTGAAGTACACATTAAAAAATTCACCCCTCCTTTCTGGTGAAAGTTGAATTAAATTTGTGTCACTAAAAGAAAGAGTATGATTTATTCATCCAACATTCCAAATTTGGTTTGATTATCTGCAGCGGTTCCAAAGTTATGAATTTTTTACTTTTCGAAATAGAGGCGAAAATCGCTCTGTAACGCGAGTCGCACGGGACTTTCGCCTCTATTTCGAAAAGTAAAAAATTCATAACTTTGGAACCGCTGCAGATAATCAAACCAAATTTGGAATGTTGGATGAATAAATCATACTCTTTCTTTTAGTGACACAAATTTAATTCAACTTTCACCAGAAAGGAGGGGTGAATTTTTCCATGTGTACTTCAATGCTTGTATCTTTGTTCATAATTAACTTATTAGAGAAATACTCCACATTTAAGCTCTTCTTGTCGTTAATGATCGATTTGTGGCGAAAGAAATCGTTTTCATCTTCTATTTGTAAAACAAGCGATTTTTTTACCTGTACGAATACTTTTTCTGGATACTGTATGTTAATTGTAAAATCTTATTATTTGCTGATGATGTCAAATTATTTAGATCTATATCGCGTGTTGAGTATTGCTTATCACTGCAGGCTGATCTGACTAGTATTCATAATTGGAGTATTATAAACAAGTTAGAGTTAAACATTTCCAAGTGCAACATCGTGACCTTTACCCGCAAATTAGCTCCCATCAACTTCGAATATTCCATAGGTGATAACATACTTCAACAATGGCAAAGCATCAAGGATTTGGATATATTTTTTATAGCAGTTTGTCCTATCGCAAACACATCTATAAAACCACATCTGATTCTAACAAGGTGCCTGTTACGATCGTCCACCGCATTCAATAATTATGTCACAACCATGATTCTGTATTGTTCTCTGGCGCGTTCTAAACTTGAATATGGCAGGCTAATCTGGAATCCCCTGTATAATATATACATTTCTTCTCTGGAAAATATTCAACGTAGGCTGTTGAAATATTTGGTATTTAGGACTGATGAGGTTTAGCCTGTAAGAGCTATACCTCAATCATATTATTTTAATAGAATCTATATGCTCTCACTGGTGGATAGGCGATCTCTTAACTGTTTGAAAATGCTACACGGCATTATTAATGGAAAAATTAGCTGTGTTGAGATTCTGAATGAAGAATATTTCGTAGTTCCTCGCGAAGCTGCCCGATATATTTCTACGCATTAAGTGCCGCTATTTATCTTTATCTAGAACCAACTTAATGCAAAGATCATCTATTAATTTTATGTCTACTACTTATAATACCTTTTGTATGATGTGTGATATTTTTTGCTGCGGTATAAATGTTTTATATATCTAATGCATGTTTGTCCCATTGTATATTAAGATAATGTTAATAATTTTAGTTTATAGTTCCTTTGTAAGTGCATTGCGCTACTGTCAATGTCTTAGTTTTTGTAATTTGTTCTTAATATGGCTTACGCTGTTGGACAATAAATTCAAACAAGGAACCAAAATTAACTATAAATAAAGTAAGCCAAAAGAATATAAACCGATAAGAGAGGCTTATACTCCGTAGGACGTAATACTTCAAAAAATAATCTTTTATGCCTATACTGACTACAATGACCTTGTATTTAGCCTCAACTATTCGCAAGTTTTGTTCTATGGTTTAGGTAATTTCACTTTTGATTTTGTCAAATGAACTGTTTGAGTAATTAATTTAATTGTTTTTTTTGCAGCCCTGACATATAATTGTTAGAGCTTAATGAAATGGAATTGATAAAAAGGAAACAACCAAATGTTTTAGGATGTATGAAACGTTATATTGTATTAATTTAAGGGTATCAATATCAACTTATAAATTAATATTTTAAAAATAGTTTACACTTTGCATTCTATTACGACTGGAAAATAATTTAACTTTTGTAACCTTCGCCTATTTGTTTAATAATTACTTCTACCAATTGTTTCCTTATATTAATTAGAATAATAATAATAGTAATACATTATGAACTGTAAGCTGAAAATGTGTCTATTATAATAAGTTAGGATGATAGTTAGTGGTGTTACTGGAAAGATGAATATGGAACGTTTTGGTGTTTCATTTCACCATTTTTTGAATAAGCTAGATAAAATAGATGCACATTAATTAACTTTTGTATAAATGAAAATTTTTGGTAATACAAACAATTTCGGAAACTGCGAATGCAGGTATTCCGTTTAAAATACAATAAATAATAAAAAATGTTAATATTTTGTTATATCATGAACAGGTAACGTTTGCAAATTACTAATAAATTAAAAAAAAAATGTGGTTAATAAATGCATTTTAGACGTATAAGAAACAATAGTTTTTGTACATACGAACATATGCAGGGATTTTCTATCTTGCATGAAATAGTCTATTTTTATTGTTATTCATTAAATAACGTAAAAATGAAAATTATAAATTCTTATAATATTTGTATTATTATAATAATTGTATTAAAGCTGAGCAGTCTGTTTATTCAGCGCAACCTTAAATTGGAACAAATCCCGTTTTTTTTTATAATAAGTCATACCTACTATGTATTTTATAAACGATTTTATAAACGATCATCCTGCATAATGCAGAAAATAAAATTGTTGTACAAATATGTAGCTATTGAATCATACTAATAAATACTGTGATGTTAAATACCATGCATCTAGTAAGCCACGCTCTTTCACTTTTATGAGTCACCCAGGTACGTGATTAAATTTATGAGTGTGTTCGTTTGGTATTTCTTTTCTAAGTGCAAGTCGCAGCGGAAACTGTAATGAAGGTGTCGAAGAAGTACGTCAAGAACACAGTGTATGCGTATTAAGCTTTTGTTTTATCTGTTACGTGCATTTAGTGCTACTCTTAAGATTTAAGAGAGTACTATCATTCGCTATGACCATGTGTCTCATTTTTCAGAGATGTTCTTGAAGTTTCCGTTATCGAATTTAAAGAATGTATAAAAATAAATAAAGAAGGGAAAAGCAATTTGTATATGCAAAAACTTTTAATACTGGTAATAAATTTGTCTACCAGCAGAATAACATTCCGCAACGTGTAGTCAAAACAATTTTTCGTTTAAAAAGCCGATAAAATTATTCTCCTATAATGAATTGGTTACCACAAACTCTGGCTTGTAATCCGATTGACAGTACAAAAATGGAAAAATATTCTCGGTCATTTTTAAAAAAAGCTAATGTGATAAAAGCTCACACAGTTGTTAGGATATTCTTCTGTATATGGCATGTGATTGTTGATATTTTTCATACAAACTGAATAAAGATTTTTAATTTTCGGATTGAGAGCCTTTTAAGTAGATGCGTCGAAATATATGGACAATATCGTATGACACGTAATCTGCAATTTCTTTGCACAGTTTGCCCTTCTTGGACATTGCACATTCTTAATTCTAGGTTCAATTTAGAAGCCGGTGTGAAAATATTCAAGTTAACAAAACGGGAAACTTAACACCCAGTAAAATAGTTACCGATGAATGGATTAATATTTCAAGAAATATTGGCAATATAAATTAAATATTTATTAGAATGTGTAAGTATGGTTGGCAGTGAGGTTAGATCATAATATCATTGCTTATGTTGTAAATGCATGGAAAGTACGCAACTATGATCATGGTTCCCTTTCCCTATTTTTCTGCATCTCTGCTGCATTTGTGGTAAATCTAAATTATGTACGTTATTAGCGCAGTACTATTTGCCACAATTTTGAACTAATGTAAGAATTATTTTTAATATCATTTTTACTAACCCACATTAAAAACCACATTTTCTAAATTATGAGAAGGTCCATTCTATATCTCATTTTGACTGTGTAATGTTAGTTCCCACTATTTTGATAGTTAATGTAGGTTGTTCTGGGTTTGTTCCAATTTCCAGAGCTAAATAATAGTAAAAAACAGTTAAACAAAATGGACGAAAAAAGCAATTTTCTATCTGAGCATTCTTAAAAATATTCGAGGTCCTAGTAGTTCCAAGATGTGGAAATGAAAATATTTTATAGTGTAGAAAATACGGTAAAAAAGAAAAGTTGCCAGACCTTGCCCGTTTTTGGAAATTTGAAATTGTAAAGCTTGTTCCGGGTTCTAGATTTGTTCTATTTTATTCCAGTTTTAGCTTTCTACGTACATACATATTATGTATATATGTATGGAGTTTATGAAATAATTGAGGAAAACTATATTAGGTACCCCTCCTTTGTTTCGAAAATTTAACTTTTGAGAGCTGAGTTTTCATCGCACAATAGCGAACTTGACAAAAGTAAAAATCAATTCTCCAGAGATAAAATATCCCACTATTCATAAGTACCTACTAAGCTTAATTATTTTCGGAAGGTTGCTAGAATAAACGAATAAGAATTGAACGCTATGCAAAATTTATTAACTTAAAATGTTGTTTGAATCTTCATATTTCGCCATTATTTCTTGGTGGAGAACTAAAACTTTGAAACATACTCAAAACAACTATAAAGTAATCATTGATTTTGTTTTCACTTTTTTATGTGTGGTGGGGCTTAGTTGCTGATTCCATAACCTGTATTACTTGTCCGGCTATCGTTGCAATTCTCACGGTGTAGTTTTGTGTGTGTAAATTGTGCGCAAATGGCTTTGTGATATCATCATATCACCTTTTGTAATGCCGCGCTGTTAATCACTTTGCTCCCAACAGCGAATGGTAAGTCGATCCGGATTTCAACTCTCCGAAACAATGTCATCGTCCCTCCAGAGAATTTAAAGCCGGCTCCTATCGTCCCGCTACAACGATAGTTAGCAGCTTAACCACTGCGGCTATCGACCCGTTTACTTGAACTGTTCAAGTTTTGATTTCGAAATTTTGGAACATTGTTTAAACAACTTGTAACTGCTTTAAAATTTCGAATATTTTGCGAAACTTTGGAGCAGCCAAAAAGATTTCGAAAAAGTTCGGATAAACTTCATACAACCACGTTGAAGTAATTGTCGTGTTGTATGTGCGTTGTACAACTTTTACGCTTTTAGTTTTAGTTCTTATAATGTTCATGTTATCATGACCACAACTCGTCGTTATTTTACTCCTTGCTTTTGTTTTGGTATTATTCGGTTTTCCTATTTATAGTCAATTTAGATGAATCAGGTATGCTGATAGCTATCTGCTGCCAATAGATATCTGATCTGGGCAGCTGAGTAGATATTGATATCCACACTCTAAAAGTATGACTTTATTATTTTTCAGAACTGTAGAATATATTTTTAACAATAATTTTATTCTTTACATTTCTCCATTTGTGACATATTGTAATGTATTGTGTGTTTTTGTATATAGTTTCTTAGAAATTCACAAATGAGCGTAAGAAGCTATTAAACTGGTACTGATTCATACATGTGAATCATGATATATAAGTAGCTACTTTCCTTAGATCAAGACACCATTCATATAAATTAGTTATTTTATTTTGATTTATAGAATTTTTTAAAGTACACAATTTAGTGCACAACCGTTTGATCCTAATCAACATTTAATTTACCGGCTATTACAATATCGGTACTATTGTAAAGATGTCGGTGCAGAGGTACTAACTTAAACCTTAAACTAAAGTACTTAGATAAATTAAATAATTGAATAATATTCGAAAGCTTTGTATATAGTCATGCGAGTTACTCCTATTACGAATTCGTGACTAATGTTTGGTTATGAAATCTGATTAGTATCCGTTAACTTACTTACATCAAATTTAATTGTAGTTGGAACAGCTTGTACTCCATCGTGTAATAGATTTTCTTGTCAATGAACCGTGTGTCCAGCCATGTAATGGTCTTTATGGAAAAGATTTCGCTTTGCAAGGTCATATTTTGCTGTTTTCTTTTAAATAGGATTTACGGAAACTACTGCGATAAAGCCTACGGTGCTCTTTTTCTGACCTAGTTCTGATTGTGTACACGCGTTCGGTATATTCTTGGATGACTGACATTTGATGTGTTGTTTTTATTGCTCGTTAAATTACTTGGCATGATTTGTACGATTTTGTCTTGCGTCCGCATGAATATCGAACTTGCATCATAAACAAAATTGTAGCTGCTACGGCTGTTTAATTATACCGAGTAATTAAAACTGGATTCTCGTCGTTTTTATTTACCGCCCTATTTTGAGCTACATTAAAACAAACAAATCGAAAGAATAGCGAAAGAATTTCTACTACAAAAAGACAAACGTAAAAAATACAGCCAGCAATGATATTGATTTAAATATTAGGAAGTTTCTTTCGTCCTCTTTTGAAATATTGTTATTTATTAACACACAAATGTGTTTGGCAAATGTGTAACTTTATTTTTCATGCAGTGTTAGAGCTATCATGTTTTCTGTATTAATATCCTTGATGTTGATTGCTTCATTAATCGCGATTGTTTGCCATAACCCGCATCGTGCCCACTTTATATTTATTTTTGTATTCATACTCCTTCTTAATGCTCCATTTTCAGTGAATGGATTCTTGTCTGATACTTCAAATATTGTGATTATATTCTTATTTTTAGTACATTTTTATACTTTGCAGTAGTCCTTTTTAAGTGAGATTTTTTGCATTTTGTGGCTGTATGTAATTTGCAGTATCAACCTATAGTTCTTGCAAATCACAAACATGCTTACAATTTAAACTTTGATTCGAAACAATTGGAACGGTTGGTAGAAATTTATTTTACTTTTCCAATGAAAACAGCAGAACGAATGATCCATAAAATGTAAAACGGTAAAACAGAGAATCTGTACACATCATCAAGCTATGATTCATTTCTTATTTAAAATGTATGACCTTGCGAGGTTGGAGGAAATTTAAGAAGGTTTACTACAACAAAAGAAAACAAATTTGAGTGAACAAAACAAGGTTCTAATGAATAATATCTCAATAACGATTGACGCTAGGACGCTGATATTTTACGACAGCAAAAGATTTCAGATTTTCTTTTTGAATGCTTGTACGAGTATATCTAATAACGTCTTCCTTTAAGTGGCTGTTACTGTAACAGCCTTAGTACTCGAATAAAATAGTGTTGCTAGTCCCTAAAAACTTAAAAATTACAACTCCGTTGTGCTATGTTTTTTTAAAATTTTAAAAAGTTTGTCAAGTTATTAATTAATTAATCAAAATGTATATCTTCCAAACATTTAGCAATTTACAGTATATACAGAGGCACGACGCATTTTGTTTTGGTCCAATCATTCAAGAGCTTTAACAATTAAATTGAATAGTGCTACTCTGTTATTAATGAGTGATTGGTAAACCACAGTTTCTATATGGTCCAAAAATTGTTTGAAACCCAGAAGTTTGTGGACATCAAGCAAGGAGACTAATTGTAAGTAGGACAATCACATGGATTGAAGCGTCTGAATGTTATATTGCTCATTCCGATGTATTCTAGTACAATAAAGCTATGTCCAATTGATATAAACATGAAGAATATTGACCCAGCTGCTAATTATCTAAATAATTTATCACAATTTGAAATTTCCAGGTATCTTCCTCTATTCAAAGCTTTATTGTAAATGTAGTAAGGGAATTTGTTTTCCTTCAATAAAGTAAATACATTAGCGCTAAATTTATCTTGAAAATCTCTGCCGATGTTGAGCAAATTGTAGCACTAGGATGGAAGTGGCAGTGTTGCTGAAACATTAACTAGATTGATTTGGTTTGGTATGATGTATTTCGGCATATATTGATATTTAATCAATATCAAGTATTTATTGAATTGTGGAATTATCATGCAATTAACTTAAACTACAAACAAAGGAGTAAAATAAACAGAAAGTTGCTAGGAAACGTTTCATTTGTATTCTGGTATCATCACGAAAGATATTTTGCTTAATGTTGTACTTGGAGGTATAACGACTTCTGCTCTTATATCGTTGAGAATTAAGTTTTAATGTAAATTGCAATTGCATTGAAGTTGGCACTGCAAACGTTTGGTCAGTAGCGCATGCATGAAACAAATGAAAAACATGATTTAAATCTTTGCCAAATTTAGATCGAATTGTGTTATGCACTATGTACGTGTTTAGTACATGCAAAATAATTCCGGAACGTGAAAGCTTTGTTTCAAACTTTACTAATCTTTTCAAAATATCTGTATATCATTTAAACTCACCGATACACTTCTTTGCTTGGTTTACGAATTGTAGTTGTTTTCGACGTTGGTAATTCCGATAATTAAACTGAACAGCACAAAACTTCTAACTCAATAAAAGCAATCACACAAAGAAGATATAGGCTCGATCCAAACAACGTTAACTGACTGATAGTCCCCATACTTTAATTTCTGCTAAATATCTAGTTCTAATTCTTTAATAAACATTACTTTAATAACTATATTTACTTAGAATGATTTCTTTATAATAAAACAATGATATCAAGGATAATTTACAGATGAGGCTATTTGAAAATCAATGGCATTGGATTGTAATGACGCACAAATCAAACGGAAACTACATCACATACGTAACGTTAAATAGAATGAAATGTTATTCATATTCAACAAATTACGAAACTACACTAAATTGACTATGATATCCAGGGTATTCGTATCAGTGAGAGGTACATACTTGATCGATTAAAAGGGATAACATGTCAATTGGTGAGAGATTAATTAACTTCTCATGTTTAATGACAATGAAATTAAAGGTTTTTTTGTTCCTGTGCAACTGACAGTTTTTTTTTTCAATGTGGGATATAAAACGCAACAAAGGGAGAGTTACTCGTTTTTCTTCCACCTTTAGTTAATTAAGTCTTTAATTTTGGGTTCCTCATATTTACTTTGTTATACATAATATTATACTTCATATTTTGTACTCCGTGTACATATATTCAGACTCTATGTCAATAAATACTTAGTTAAAAATACGACACATTTCGCAAATGCAGGTTGAAAGAGGTCGCATTCGATCGATGAAGAAACTGAAGAACATCATTAATATGAACGAACTTTCGAATCATGCCATGTGATTTCAATCCTTAATAAATTAAAATGTCATTATCGAAAAATGTATGAATGAATAACAAAGAAAGAACGATATTAAGTCGATAAAAATAGTACCGATGAAAACATTTAAGACAAAAGGTTGAGGGTGAAATTAAATCGTAAAAAATTCAAATGCAGTAGCATGTATATTTTCCTCTAGCATTTATCACTACTTCCATTCATCTGGACATGCTGTTGATCAAGTTGTGAATAGTCTCCTGGGAAATATTGTCTTACTCGAAGGGAAGGACTTGCTCAAGTTTGCTAAGATTTCTGGGTACAGGTTTGTGGTACGTAACTGATCGTTTTAGGGTATCTCATAGATACTCTATGAGTTTTTTCTATGTGCTTCTTGGTGTCACATCAGAATATTCACGAATCGAAAGTGGTTCAATATCTCTCTAGCAATGTAGAGCGTATCGCTATTCTGCACAAATATGAAACTGTCTCTGATAAATAGAACAAAAATGGATTCCTGGATCGACCACCACAAAGTGAAACAGTGCCTCTCTTCTGGCCCACCAAACATCTATCTGGTAAATTAAGGTTTACTATTATTTCACCTGAAAACAAAACTCACACAATTGTCAATGATTCAATTTATGTATACGTTTCTTTCCGAAACGCGGTTTAGTAACTTTATGTTTTCTGGTGAAAAGTGGTGTAGTAGTTGGCCTCCTACCGTGGAATCTTTCATTTAACTTTTCTCTGACCATTGGTACAGAAATTGTTACACTTTGAGCTATAGAGAAGACTCTGCTCACCTATAAACTGGTAGAACAGTTGTTTTGTTAGACGACTTGTACAGGATGTATATTTAGGGCATTTAGGGCAATTCATCTTCTTCTAAACCGTGAATTCCCTTCGCGATTCTACCAGATGGAGCTTTAGTCTATTGTTTTTATTATTCATTGTTCTAATATACGATTATCAATAGAGCTGGTATATTGATGCCACATACATAATCGGATATATTTTGAGCGCTATTGCGTTTGCGATCGGCAGCTAGCCGTGTGAATGAAAGAAATCTTGAATTGCAAATAAATATGCAGTCGTGTCATGTATAAATATGCTACGATTGGTGAGTTTGCTTAACCGTCAATTTTTTTAAATAATTTAAATTAAATGCAAAATTGTATGTGTACGCTGCTGGAATGTGTATCGAATTTGCCATTTCTAACTATCAGTGCCAGCATCTTTTGTCCTCAAACTTTGTTGATTATTTTCAGTAAACTTTTTTTTCGGAGATTTCTGACATGACTTTCTCTTCTCATTCTAATTTGTTTCTGTTTGATACTTATATTATTTCATTTTCACTTCTTACTCAACTTCTTTATAATTCTCTTAATGTTTTCTTTCGTTAGATAAACGCAATATTTTGTCTTGTTTAGTATCTATTTGCAGTTACTCTAATAAGCTATGAATCCAATTCTTTATAATATTATACAGCACACCATATGATATAGTACTGTACGGAAATATTAAATAGTTGGATTTAAGATAGATAACTTTTATGATTGCGCTATATTTTTTGCTTCCTTGATCGTGTATTAAATGTGCTTTTACGATTACGCGTACGCCAGTGTAATAAACTTGCTTAATAATAAGAATGTTGAAACGGTTATTCGCAACTTATCCATACGTTTTAGCACAAGAAACGCTCTCTAATATTACGAAAGATAATATTCATATCAATTTCATTATGAATACATAGCCACTTCATATTCATTATTCTATGTGTACGTTTGTAAACGCAAGCTTCTACTTGGATGTGTGGTAGAAATTGTAGAAAAATATGTTTCGTCTAAATTTATCGTAATTTCAAAACTTATTTCAATAAAAATATAGGTTACCATTAATTTAGAATGGCTATGTTATTAATGACACAAACAGAAATGTCAGTAAAAAGCGTAGCTTTAGGTACTTTTATAGTTAAAGAGAATTTGATTCTCGACAATCTATCCAAATGGTAAAAGCTGAGATAATATATAATCTTGAAGCTTTATAGTAAAAAAATGTTCAAACATTCCTTATACTCCTTTTTTTGTACATTTCGTCGTTGACTAAAATCTTGTATGCTTTCATGTCGCTTCGTATTTATCATTTTCAATCTAGATAAACGAGAGTAAAGTTTTTTCGCAGTATCAAATGGCAAATTATCTGAAGAAAGCTATCATGCTTTCTGTATTAATAACTGATGTTGATTACTTCATTAATCGCGATTGTTTGCCATAACCCGCATCGTGTCCACTTTATATTTACTTTTGTATTCATACTCCTTCTTAATGCTCGATTTTCGGTGCATGTTCTTGTCTGATACTTTCAAATATTGTGATTATATTCTTATTTTTTAGTACATTTTATACTTTGCAGTAGTCCTTTTAAGTGATTTTTTGCATTTTTTGGCTGTATAATTTGCGATATCAGCCTATAGTTCTTGCAAATCACAAACATGCTTACAATTTAAACTTTGATTCGAACAATTGAACGGTTGGTAGAAATTTAATGATTATTTTCCAATGAAAAACAGCAAACGAATGATCCATAAAATGTAAAACGGTAAAACAGAGAATCTGTACATCATCAAGCCATGATTCATTTCTTATTTAAAATGTATAACCTTGCGAGGTTGGAGGAAATTTAAGAAGGTTTACTACAACAAAAGGAAAACAAATTTGATTGAACAAAACAAGGTTTCTAATGAATAATATTCAATAACGATTGGCTAGACGCTTATATTTTATTAGACAGCAAAAGATTTAGATTTTCTTTTGAATTCTTGTACGAGTATATCTAATAACGTCTTCCTTTAAGTGGCTGTTACTGTACTAGCCTGTACTCGACTAAAATAGTGTTGCTAGTCCCTAAAAACTAAAAACATTACAACTCCGTTGTACTATGTTTTTTTAAATTTTAAAAGTTTGTCAAAGTTATTAATTAATTAATCAAAATGTATATCTCTCCAAACATTTAGCAATTCACAGTATATACAGAAGCGGCATTTTGTTTGGTCCAATCATTCAAGAGCTTTAATAATTAAATTGAATAGTGCTACTCTGTTATTAATGAGTGATTGGTAAACCACTGTGTTTCTATGAAAAATTGTTTGAAACCCAGAAGTTTATTCAAGCAAGGAGACTAATTGTCAGGACAATCTACGGATTGAAGCGTCTGAACCATGTTTATCGCTCATTCCGATGTATTCTAGTACAATGACTCCGTCCAATTGATATAAACATGAAGAATATTGCCAACTGCTAATTATCTAAATAATTTATCACAATTTGAAATTTCAGTATCTTCCTCTATTCAAAAGCTTTATTGTAAATGTAGTAGGGAATTTGTTTTCCTTCAATAAAGTAAATACATTAGCGCTAAATTTATCTTTGAAAATATCTGCCGATGTTGAGCAAATTGTAGCACTAGGATGGAAGTGGCAGTGTTAAGAAACATTAATAGATTGATTTGGTTTGTATGATGTATTTCGGCATATATTGATATTTAATCAATTTCAAGTATTTATTGAATTGTGGAATTATCATGCAATTAACTTAAACTACAAACAAAGGAGTAAAATAAACAGAAAGTTGCTAGGAAACGTTTCATTTGTATTCTGTATCATCACTAAAGTTATTTTGCTTAATGTTGTACTTGGAGGTATAACGACTTCTGCTCTCATATCGTTGAGAATTAAGTTTTAATGTAAATTGCAATTGCATTGAAGTTGGCACTGCAAACGTTTGGTCAGTAGCGCATGCATGAAACAAATGAAAAACATGATTTCAAATCTTTGCCAAATTTAGATCGAATTGTGTTATGCACTATGTACGTGTTTAGTACATGCAAAATTATTCCGGAACGTGAAAGCTTTGTTTCAAACTTTACTAATCTTTTCAAAATATCTGTATATCATTTAAACTCACCGATACACTTCTTTGCTTTGTTTACGAATTGTAGTTTTTCGACGTTGGTAATTCCGATAATTAAACTGAACAGCACAAAACTTCTAACTCAAAAAGCAATCACACAAAGAAGATATAGGCTCGATCTAAACAACGTTAACTGACTGATAGTCCCCATACTTTAATTTCTGCTAAATATCTAGTTCTAATTCTTTAATAAACATTACTTTAATAACTATATTTACTTAGAATGATTTCTTTATAATAAAACAATGATATCAAGGATAATTTACAGATGAGGCTATTTGAAAATCAATGGCATTGGATTGTAATGACGCACAAATCAAACGGAAACTACATCACATACGTAACGTTAAATAGAATGAAATGTTATTCATATTCAACAAATTACGAACTACACTAAATTGACTATGATATCCAGGGTATTCGTATCAGTGAGAGGTACATATTGATCGATTAAAAGGGATAACATGTCAATTGGTGAGAGATTAATTAACTTCTCATGTTTAATGACAATGAAATTAAAGGTTTTTTTGTTCCTGTGCAACTGACAGTTTTTTTTTTTCAATGTGGGATATAAAACGCAACAAAGGGAGAGTTACTCGTTTTTCTTCCACCTTTAGTTAATTAAGTCTTTAATTTTGGGTTCCTCATATTTACTTTGTTAAACATAATATTATACTTCATATTTTGTACTCCGTGTACATATATTCAGACTCTATGTCAATAAATACTTAGTTAAAAAAATACGACACATTTCGCAAATGCAGGTTGAAAGAGGTCGCATTCGATCGATGAAAAACTAAAGAACATCATTAATATGAACGAACTTTCGAATCATGCCATGTGATTTCAATCCTTAATAAATTAAAATGTCATTATCGAAAAATGTATGAATTAATAACAAAGAAAGAACGATATTAAGTCGATAAAAATAGTACCGATGAAAACATTTAAGACAAAAGGTTGAGGGTGAAATTAAATCGTAAAAAATTCAAATGCAGTAGCATGTATATTTTCCTCTAGCATTTATTACTACTTCCATTCATCTGGACATGCTGTTGATCAAGTTGTGAATAGTCTCTGGGAAATATTGTCCTACTCGAAGGGAAGGACTTGCTCAAGTTTGCTAAGATTTCTGGGTACAGGTTTGTGGTACGTAACTGATCGTTTTAGGGTATCTCATAGATACTCTATGAGTTTTTCTATGTGCTTCTTGGTGTCACATCAGAATATTCACGAATCGAAGGTGGTTCAATGTCTCTAGCAATGTAGAGCGTATCGCTATTCTGCACAAATATGAAACTGTCTCTGATAAATAGAACAAAAATGGATTCCTGGATCGACCACCACAAAGTGAAACAGTGCTCTCTTCTGGCCCACCAAACATCTATCTGGTAAATTAAGGTTTTACTATTATTTCACCTGAAAACAAAACTCACACAATTGTCAATGATTAATTTATGTATACGTTTCTTTCCGAAACACGGTTTAGTAACTTTATGTTTTCTGTGAAAAGTGGTGTAGTAGTTGGCCTCCTACCGTGGAATCTTTCATTTAACTTTTCTCTGACCATTGGTACATAAATTGTTACACTTTGAGCTATAGAGAAGACTCTGCTCACCTATAAACTGGTAGAACAGTTGTTTTGTTAGGCGACTTGTACAGGATGTATATTTAGGGCATTTAGGGCAATTCATCTTCTTCTAAACCGTGAATTCCCTTCGCGATTCTACCAGATGGGGCTTTAGTCTATTGTTTTTATTATTCATTGTTCTAATATACGATTATCAATAGAGCTGGTATATTGATGCCACATACATAATCGGATATATTTTGAGCGCTATTGCGTTTGCGATCGGCAGCTAGCCGTGTGAATGAAAGAAATCTTGAATTGCAAGTAAATATGCAGTCGTGTCATGTATAAATATGCTACGATTGGTGAGTTTGCTTAACCGTCCATTTTTTAAATAATTTAAATTAAATGCAAAATTGTATGTGTACGCTGCTGGAATGTGTATCGAATTTGCCATCTCTAACTATCAGTGCCAGCATCTTTTGTCCTCAAACTTTGTTGATTATTTTCAGTAAACTTTTTTTTCGGAGATTTCTGACATGACTTTCTCTTCTCATTCTAATTTGTTTCTGTTTGATACTTATATTATTTCATTTTCACTTCTTACTCAACTTCTTTGTAATTCTCTTAATGTTTTCTTTCGTTAGATAAACGCAATATTTTGTCTTGTTTAGTATCTATTTGCAGTTACTCTAATAAGCTATGAATCCAATTCTTTATAATATTATACAGCACACCATATGATATAGTACTGTACGGAAATATTAAATAGTTGGATTTAAGATAGATAACTTTTATGATTGCGCTATATTTTTTGCTTCCTTGATCGTGTATTAGATTGGCTTTTACGATTACGCGTACGCCAGTGTAATAAACTTGCTTAATAATAAGAATGTTGAAACAGTTATTCGCAACTTATCCATACGTTTTAGCACAAGAAACGCTCTCTAATATTACGAAAGATAATATTCATATCAATTTCATTATGAATACATAGCCACTTCATATTCATTATTCTATCTGTACGTTTGTAAACGCAAGCTTCTACTTGGATGTGGTAGAAATTGTAGAAAAATATGTTTCGTCTAAATTTATCGTAATTTCAAAACTTATTTCAATAAAAATATAGGTTACCATTCATTTAGAATGGCTATGTTATTAATGACACAAACAGAAACGTCAGTAAAAAGCGTAGCTTTAGGTACTTTATAGTTAAAGAGAATTTGATTCTCGACAATCTATCCAATGGTAAAAGCTGAGATAATATATAATCTTGAAGCTTTTTATAGTAAAAAAATGTTCAAACATTCCTTATACTCCTTTTTTTTGTACATTTCGTCGTTGAATAAAATCTTGTATGCTTTCATGTCGCTTCGTATTTATCATTTGCAATCTAGATAAACGAGAGGAAAGAAGTTTTCGCAGTATCAAATGGCAAATTATCTGAAGAAACGCATTTATTGGTAGGGTGACTGGTATCTTGTATTAATAGCTTCTATATTTCTTCTACTGAAAGTCGGGTGTAAAAGTTACATACGTATATACAGGGACTGGTTCGTTAGAACTTTTTGATGTTCTTGAAATTCAACATTTCTGAAAACTTGCAGTTATAACTAATATCATCTGGACTCATCAGTAAAATTATTTGTTTTTTTGTACCACTTCCGGTTTACCGGAAGTTGAAGTCAACTTTTTAATTTAAATAGCATGGTATATTTTATATGAGTTTTTTGTGTAGGGCAGACAATTCTGCATCAAAAGTTACTAAGACACCCTGTGTCAAAAAACAGCCGTTTTTGAGTTTTCTTCAAATATAGTGCCAATTGCACCGTTATTTTCAAAATTCTGTGTTTCCGAAGGCATTGCAGCTAAAGCCCTGATATTTGGCATGTTATTAGCGGAAGTAGCATACATCAAACTTAAGTCCTAACAAGAGTGAAAATATTCCATTTAATTTATTTTAAAATCTTAGTAATGCTTGAATGTCAAAACAATTGTTACTTTATCTTAATTTGAGACTATATACGCATAAGTTTACATTTTTCAAGCAGAATGACAAACGAAATAAATAACCATGGAAATATTCATGTCTTAGATTTTTTTTAAATACATGGAGAATGTAACAGAATTGTGGATAGGATATGTCGAGTATTTAATGAAAAATATGCAAATTTACCTCCAACGACAAAGAAAAATACCAATAAAAAAAAATAACGTTAAATAAAAAAAAACATGAAAGCTATTAAGTTAAATATGTATGTACTGTATGGTTTTTATCTAAATATAATCGGATTCGTCGTTCCACCTCAGTTGTTGTCGCTTTTTTTATAATATCCGGTTGTAGGTTGTCGAAGGCTCTTTGAATCCTATTTCGGAGTTCTTCTTCTGTATCAATAGTCCGACAGTAAACCTTCTGTTTTAGGTAACTAATTCTTCGCATACATCTCTTGATGAATGAGCTGGGACGCCATCAACTTGGTACCAACAGTATCTCAAACAGTCTAATGGCAAATTTTCGAGGAATTCTGCAACCACTCCATTTAACAATCGCAAATACTGAACACTCGTTAAATTTTCGTTATAAATTTCAAAGTGAATATTATTATTCAACATTAACATAAAAAACGAATGCTGATCATATGCCACTTTTACAGCATGTGGGTTCTGAAAAGCCCAGTGATGTAAATTACGACGATTTATTATTCCATTCCGTGAAAATTTGAATCATCCGTCCACATAATTTTGGATACAAAATTTTGATCTTGCATCTTCACCAGAATAAATTCACAAAATTCTACTCGACGTCTGTCATCTGCTGGTCGAAAATCCTGTAAAATTGATACTGAATAGGCATGCATTCTGTGTTTTTTCAATACGCGCTGTATGGACGAATATGACAAACCTAAAATAATAATAAATATGTTTGTCGTTAACATAGCTATTTTACCAAGTTCTTCTGACGCTGCTGTTATAGAGTTATTCGATATGCGTGAAAATACGCTACAATGTTAATTTCATTAGTTTCGTCATTAGTTATCAGTTTCTGATAATTTTTATTAGTTGTCACCCTTCCCAAGCCAATAAAGTTTGATTCGAATTTTCTAATTTTTTTCTTTGTCATTGGAGGAAAATTTGGATATTTTTCATTAAATATTCTACATGTCCTATCCACAATTTTGTTACATTCTCCATGTATGTAAAATAAATCTAAGATATGAATATTTCTATAGTCAATTATTTCGTTTGCCATTCTGCTTGAAAGATGTAATACATTAAATGGAACATTTTCACTCTTTCATCAGAAAAGTGCTTATAACTCGAAAATCGTAAAAAATATAGGCTGGTATGTCTAATAATAAAAGACGCAGAATTATTAGGCGTATTCGAAACTGTAAAAATATACATTTAAAAAAGTGATTTTTATCGACGTAAAGTTGGTTGAAATGAATATTAATTTTGGACGACGCTGTATAAATTATGATAAATTTTAGGACGTAAGTTTGATGTATGCTATTTCGCCTAATAACATGCCAAATATCAGGGCTTTAGTTGGAATGCCTTCGGAAATACAGAATTTTGAAGATAACGTTGCAATTGGCCCTATATTTGAAAAAATTAATAACTTAAAAATGGCTTTTGTGACACAGGGTGTCTTAGTATATACCATGCTATTTAAATTGAGAAAGTTGACGTCAACTTCCGGTAAACCGGAAGCGGTACAATGGCGCAAATAATTTTGCTGATGAGTCCAGATCATATCAGTTATAACTACAAGTTTTCAGAAGTGTTGAATTTCAAGAACATCAAAAAGCTCTAACGAACCAGTTCCGTGAATGACCCTGTATAATGGTATTATATGCGTATATGATTTAATAGTTTTCTAAATCACACATCTCAACATAATACAGTACAATCTCGTTAAGCCAAACTAATTGGGTTTAGGTAATGTTTTATAGCCGCATTGGAATCTCCTATTTCGGAACAAAAAGTGGATGGAATTTTTCTAACGAAGTTGTTTATAAGCTTTAGGATATGAATCTACATTAAGCAAATTATGTTATAAAATAGCACTCTATAACGTAACTGAGCATTACTGTGAACATACGTATCCCATAGCGCATAATAAAAATGTACAGTTACCAAAAATATTTAATATCTTTTTATGGGCTGTTAAAAGCGAGGAAATGTAAATGTGATACGATTAATTGGAGCTAAGAAACTTATCGATAAACTAAAAGTTATATTTATATCGGATAGGGTAGATTCGTATGCGAACAATTAATTAATTCAATACCTAATTACTAATATACATATATTACAATTATTAGTGATTTTTTTCCTAGAGTATTTCATATGTTAGTAAACAGTTTTCTTGTTTTTGTAATTAATAAAGCAAATCAAATGTTTCCAACAATTTTAGTTTTCATGTTTCTGTATATAGAAATGTATTCAACGATTATAACATAAAATTATGTATACATTTACAATTGCAAGTATAGAAAGAAAGTTCCGAAGATTTTTATTTCTTTCTGATGATTTGTTTTCTAGAATTTCGTAAAAATTGTTGGGGAGCGTTTTCGAAAGAGCTACGATCCGGAAATAGTAAATTGCGTAGCTAGAAAGACATACATTCCTTTCTCGCTTCTGTAAGTATTCTAAACGTTTACAGAGTTTCATCCAAATTTCAAATGTTTGTTGTCACTTTTCCAAATTAATAAATTTTTTTCTCTTCTGTTTGAATACATAAATGAGCACAATGAGTTCTCGTTCAAATTTGTTACTATTATATTCCATTTGCGAAGGTAATGACCCCAGGTATTAGCGTACCTTTTATATTTTTTCAATATTTAATTTAGCATTTGTAGGTTTCACGGGAAACTTTCTGTGCGTTTTTCTTCATGCGTTTTCCCTTACAAATTTCCATTATTGCCTTTTGCAAATGTCTTAAAGATAGCGTATGTTTTTCGTTTCAGTGTATAAACGATCTACGTAAGATAGTTCAATATTTCCAGCACCCCAGGGCCACATTTCCGGTTCCGCGACGCATAATCGCTAAACGATATCCTTAAATTTCCGGCGTACACTTCCGGTAAACACGCAAGAGAAGCAATTTGTATATGGAAAAATATGTCAGAAGAAACGAAAAATTGTTTGTTTGACCTTTTTATTGTATTTACACAACCTGCTGGTTCCCCTATATCCTGTGCGATGCAGTAATAATGTATCGCTTTGTATCTTATAGAAGAAATAAGTGAAGGTATAGAAGAAGTTGAATTGAAGTTAAATTTTACTAATAAAAAGAAAGATTTGTTAATGGAAACGGTTTAAATATTGCTCTAAATACACCACGGACTTAAAAACATAATTTAATCTGAAAATGTTTACAACTCATCTTAAAATTACTGCAACGAAATTATAAACAATCAGGTTCCTTCTGTAACTTCGTCGGTAATAATACTGCTTTATTAGCACCTTTTTTTGCAACTCGGTTTTATTTCTGTAGTCTATAATGTTTACAATAGGCCACTTACTAAATTTATCCAATTAATTACGGTGGTTTACTACAGCATAAAGTACGCGTTCACATAAATGTCAAATATGATATTTTTAGGTATCCTATACCCTTTTACAAGAAATATTCATGTTTCTTATGCGATTACATTGCAATTCTTCTTACCTCTGTTGCTACTCACCGTTTGAAAGTTTTTCTAAATTTGGATTGTATCCAATTGTACATATCTTCCAATGAATAAAAAATGTATATAAGTGTTTGGTTTGGTGTTAATCTTTACTCAGTGTGTTAATGGTGAGTGAGTACTACCTCAAAAATACGCGGATCAAATAAAATTTGTAATCATGAGTACGAATGCAAAACGAAACAGGCTAATATGTATGTGCGCGGACAATGTAAATAAATCTAGAAAATTTCCAGATCTAAATTACGCTAGTGTTGAAGTAATTTGTAAAGCTGGCGGATATTGCCAGGTGCAACACGTTTCCAACTGGTAGAATAGTATTTTCGCATTTTTTTTGTAGAAAATATGCTCTACAAGATATGTCTTACAAATTGTTTGTTATCTTGCTCTGAGATCTGTTAGCGAAAGAAAGGGAAAACATAACAAAAAACGTAAAATCTTCCTTGATATCTTTAGTACCTAAACTTCATGATCTATTCTCAACATCTCATCTAACTATCAATTACAGAATAAAGCGAAATTATTGGCTAAATAGGGCTATCTGGATAGTCTTTCTTACTGATCGTGTTAAATAATCTATATCAGATTAAATACAGTAGACACTGCATTCATGGCATTCCTTTTTGTCAGTGTATTCAATTTATACCTATAATAGATATTATAAAACTGGAATAAAAAGGCTGGATATTACTGAAAAATGTCAAACAATGCGAAGTATGTATATAAATTTGTATAGTTATGTATCCGGAAATATTTCAGAATATTTAGTGGTAATAGATATATTTTATTACATATCCTTCAACACAGTGTAATTATAAAAATTGCTATAACATAAAAGCTTACATAATTAATTGTAATAAAAGTTTCTCTTTCGATTTTATTTTCTTGTTGTGGGTTTAACAATGTTGGCAATACTAAACCATCGGACTAATTTAATGTCTTAGTGTAGGCAGCGCAATTCAAAATGATTTATTGTATGATAATTAATTGATGATCTAATAAATGTATGAATAAAATCATTTGGCGTATCTAGCCAACTAACACGGGCCTACACTTTTCCATTAGCAAATAGTACTGCATGATCTCCCATTGTCCATTTGAAGGCTGCGATTGGAATTTGGACAAATTGAAACGTAAACTAAAATATCCAGATTATATATAAGTACAAGTGACTATTAATATGAAGATTTCTTTGCCATAGTACTTGACTACCTATACTTTTTTAGAGGACGTATCAATTTTATATGACATTAGTCTTCCAGTCATCTTCTATTTTAAATAGCAACGTTGGTCGAGCGATATATTACAAGAAAACTTATTTCCTTCTTTCATGTACACATCAAGGAATATCAGCCTCTAGAATTTTCTACATATCACAAATACATCAATTGAATATAATATTAACAAAATCAATTAGTTCTTTAATACATATGTTATTGCATAATTAGTAAAAAACATAGCTCGATAATGATAAGATTGATTGACTAGCGGAAGTGGGAGCTCATAGATGCGTGTACAAATCTACTTAAGAATAGCTTGTGGCATCATCCCGAAAGGTCGGTGTTCGCTCCAACTACCATTTGCTGCAATTCAACATTACTTATGGCGACTTATGACTGGTGTAACAATCCAATGAAAACATATGCATCCTATAAAAGCTGTAGCGTTAGTTTTGGCAAGAAATGTAGCTTAGGAAGCCGGTGCAGCCGAACGCACCACAAAAAATCACGTTGAGAGTTCATTATAAAATACAGTGAGAATTGTCGTGCCATTCTATTGATATATTTGAAGTAATAGGGACATTGTATACACAAAAAGCAGGTTATAATTGACTACGATTAAGAAACTAATTTTAAGGAAAGATTAATATTACCTATGGTAGATTAAAAACTTAATTTGTTCTTATAGATCTAAGAACCAACTTGTAAACTGTTAATTTTGTTTTCCGACTTTTTCTTTAATGAAGTTCTTATTTAAACTGTGATATAGGCGTGCAGCATTTGTTATTCTTTCTTGTATTTCTTCCATTTTTACTTCTTTGTTTATTAGTACTCCCAGATACTATGAACTTATAGTTTTTTTTCTTCTCCTATATATTTTTATGTTCAAATTCATATTTTTTTCCCCTATTACCATTACTTTCGTTGTTGTGTTTATTCTCGTATTTCTTGCCTCCAGCTCTTCTTCCCACAAATTTTCTTGTACCTTTTTTTTTTGCTATCAGCACATATCATCAAATCGTCGGCGAAGGCACACTCCGATATATATACAGGCTAACAACTTGAACTACGAAAGCCTATTGATAGGAGAGGGTGGTGGGAGTTAAAATTAAATGTATCCATTTTACTATTGTCAACTTTGTATATGACACGAATGTCAGTGATTATGTCAAATATTTTATCAAACCATGATCAAACCATCAAACTTTATCCTAATGGAATACACAATTAATGAAAAAGTGCAAATTATAAAGTGGTTTTATAATTTGTCATAGTATTTGACATAACCACTGACATTCCTGTCATACACACAGTTGACAATACTAAAATGGATACATTTAATTTTACTTCCCACTACCTTCTCCTATCAATAGGTTTTCGTAGTTCAAGTTGTTATCCTGTATATATACTAGTCGGAGTACTTTAGTATTTACATACATATATTCTTTATTAATTTGATTATATCGTGCATCACAGTATTAAACAATGTTGGACTCATAACTTCACCACCGCCACCAATTTTAAATATTTCAGATTAATGTTGTCCTTTCTTATATAACTGCTCTTGTATTTAAGTATATAAATTTCTTATAGCATTCCTCAACTTGGGGTTTGTATTTCTTCTTTCTAGACTCTTCCATATGTCATTTAGCAAAACTTTGTCGAACGCTTTTTCAAGGTCTAGAAATGCTAAGCATGTCTTTGAGTTGCTGGATCTAGCTTTTTCATCTATTTAATAGTAAAACTTCTCTGCTTTTTTCCAAAATACCTTCATAAACTTTTGAGGCAGTGCTCAGAAGTGTAATTCCTTGGTAATTCTCACAACTTCTTGTATCTCGCTTTTTAAGTTTTGGTATGACAATGCTGCTTTTCCAATTCTCTGAGACATTGCCACTGCTCCACACTTTATTGAAAATTACTGCTAACATCTCAATTCCTTTTGTAACTAGATTTTTAAACATATCAGGTGTAAGTATATCGTGACCTGCCGATGATCTCTTCTCCTCTTAATATTTTTAATGGTATCTACAACTTCTTGTTGTGTAATATCATCTCTTTCTTCATTTTATGTGTCTTGATCCCACATCTCGTCTACGTTTTCTTCGTCTGTGTTTAATAGATCTTTGAAATATTCTCTCCACCTAACTATTATTTTATTTGCGTTTGTCAATCAAAAAATAGGGGTTATGAAATACTTTTTATGAAGTTGTTATTAAATACCGTGATTTCTAATTGTAATACCGAGAAACATTATTTGTTGACATTTACACGATTGTGTGGATAATTATTTGGATAACTACTATCTTGCTAGTTATTATAAAACCGTTATTATATTATATTAAGCATAATTAGTATAGTTAAAAATACATAAGCACATTACTTAAAATTACAAAAAAGAAGCAGTGTATAATTATTATTGTAATAAACTGTTGTAAGTTTTAGTGAAATGATTGTTGTTATCTGTATTACATATGTACTATAATTGTACGATAGTTGTGCCGTTATATTAGAAACAATTTGTAGCAACCTTTGGATTAATTACTATACCCGATTTCAGTCTTTAAGTATCTTTTAAATAAAATATTTTGTTTGGGTGACTAACATATTTATATAATCTAAAGCAGACCGAGATGATACAAATTTGCAAGCATCACTAGGTTTGCCAGTCGCCCAGGTGTTCGGAGTGAAGTACCATATGACGGTAGTAGGCTGCTAGACGGTGGAAAGAAGGAAGATAGGAGGGGTATGAAATAAATAATAACAGCGGTATCTTTTGCAAAGGCCGCATTAATAACGATCTTACAATTAGTAGGTATGTACATTATCTTTGTAAAAATTATTAAAGTTATGCTGTCTAAAACGCTGCCACCAAATTAGTAAGGAAGAAATCTAGGTGCGAGTGCAGGAAATGAATTTTTAAGCACATATCTCAACTACTCATCTCAACATAACTCAACTTTTTATGAGATATTATAAGATCATTGACAATATCACGCTAATTTTCCGCCTTTCGATCTCCCAGAAAACTGTGAGTAACATTTTAGACTGCTTGCCAACTTGCTTTTTTCCAGTGGATTCAATAGTCCTTCAAACTTTTCAGCGCGAACTAGACGATTATCTATAACTTTGACGAAATTCCTCACTAATCCTAGTTTGATATGTACCGGAAGTACACATTTGTAGGATTACAGAATCCGCCATGTTTCACATTTTTCTGGCCAGGAGTGAATGATTCGTGTTTTGGTCACTCTTTTCTAATATAGTGTTTTTTTTTCGGTCGCTAGTATTCTGTTCACATGAAAACAACAATACTTTCTACGCGTGCATACATGTTTGAATCTGCACAATGGTAGTTATCTTCTTCCATTCCATATTTGCAACGTTTTAGGAGCTTTTATTTGACAATGATTAAATGGTTAGAAGACATTTTAAAATATTTCGCGAAATTAAAATAACAAAAAAAATTTGGGTAACGGGAAAATTTCCAATACATATTTTAAAATACGATAAAACCATAAACAAAAGCGTAATGTATTGGTACTCATGAAATTTTGACCATATCAGATTTTACATCAATAAAATGTAATAATGATTGGTATTGTATTTTAACAGCATTTTTTATATGTAGTGATATAAAGAACAACTTTCTCAAAACTGAGCACCTATGTAAAACATCTTAGACATTTTGCCGTTGACAGAAATAGAAAAATATTAAGAAGAATACCTACCTATATATTTAAATAAAAATTGAAGAAATTTCACTAATTAAGTTCTTTCATGTTTCTACTCTTCGTCATTATATTGTCGATGTGTCGAACAGTAGAATGAAACCATTACTGTTTCAAATACATATACCATTGAACACATCAGATAGCACATAGTTAGAACTTCTAAATTTGACAGTCGTGTGGGAAACGTACATGTACGCTTTTCTATTACAACGTTTATTCAAACCTACTGAAGCGATTATTTAATCGGTAACGAGCACAAAATTTAATTGTTTTATTCGCTCGGAACACGTCAATTGTTAAGTGAGTACTTACAAAAAAGATAATTACTATTGACGGCAGGCGATTTGTAGTGTGCTGCCAGTCTGTGTGAATTAAACATAGTGTCTACCGTTTTTCATGCTATAATTAAAAATTTCTATGAAAATATTTGGATCTAATACAATAATTTGGAACTCTATTTTCGTATAGGTGTAGTGGTAATCAAAGAAGAAATACAGTCTTAAAGTTTATACAGAGTTAATGATTTTTATCTGTTTGGAGAAAAAGTCGCGTTGACGTAATGGTGTTATTTTCGTTCTGACTTTCTATGAATGACGTAATTTATAGAGATTTAACTGTTAGAGCAGAGCCTACCGGATAAGCTAATAGTTGTATCCACAACTTTGGCAATCCGCTGTATCCGAATATCGAATTAAAAAATTTTATATAATTCAAAATAATTAACAAAAAATTTATCCGACGAAAGAAAAACAACAGCAGAAGATAACATAAAAAGAATTGTTGCAAATATATATAATAAATATCTAAAATAAATTTAATTTTCAAAACTAGTGTGGAAGAATCGCTACAAACCTACCATATTATACCACCAATTAAAAATTTTTATTCTACGACTTTTTTTAAAATTATAAAAAGTATATTAACTTTACTAAAATTTATATATACACAGGCATGCACTCTCATAATGAACATTAATTTAAACGTAAGCATATTATCCTTGTAGATTCTATAACGTTATGGTTTTTAACGCTTTACGTCGAATATTAGTAGACGGATTTTGTTTGTTGAAACGTGTTACAATACGATCCTCATTAGCGATACTTTTGCGTGGCAGATGCTAGCGTATTTTCTCTTCTGTCGCATTGTAAACTTTCAAATGCGCATAGCGTTCCATACTGACAGAAAATTTAAACAACATATTTTAACAAAATATATGATACTTTCCTGTTTCTCGCGGGTATGACATTTTCTTTTTTACTCATGCTGAGCATTTTAAAAGTTTTATCAGTGTAGGGTGTATGCAGAGAAGTTACAAAAAATAAAAACTGTACTCATACCATTAGCCTTATTTGAACTTAGACCGTCTCCAGTTCTTAACAATCGTTTTAGACATAAAATTATTTATTTATAATTTTATGTTAATATCATAAACATTTTTACCAATTGAGTTTGTTATTTGAAATAGAATTGTATATGTTTTGTTATAGTGTTAGATTCTATGTCATATTTGAAACTGACTTTTATTAAATGTTTTCTTAGTTATCTGCAACTTCTATGATGATGATCGTGGACGTTAATTTTACAAGAGATAGAGAAAATTAGCAATAGTTGAAGGTAAGGTGATCCCAATGCATTGAAGATAGTAGCCTACGGTAGTTGCTCAAAGAAACAATAAGACCCGTTTATGCCTGCCTTAAACCTGCCTGCCTCAAATTTTTATTAAATTTATCCTCAGAAGGCAAATCTGTAAAGAATAATACGTACAAAGTCGACAACCTTTCTAAAAACATACTTACAAGCAACTTACATTAGAGTAAGTGAGCTAGAAAAGCAAAGAAATCCACTGTTCAAAATCTTAAACCTATTACGCTGCAAGTAGATCATGATCTTACAACTCGATTATTAACAAGAAAATGTTAAGTTATAAAAATATTAATTATTCTAATAATAAAATTGACGGCGTCTACACAGGTTGAAAGCTCGCGAAAATACTGTACCAAGTGAAAATTACAGATTATCTTTATAGGGGAAAAGTTGTCTAAATGTAAAAGTTAAGGATATTAGTCGTGTTCAAACAAGAAACAGAAGAAGGAAGATATCGGAAGAATCAAGTCAATTAATTAATCAGAATCAACAATGATGATCCTAGACTTCAAGTCTGCAGGTTGCCTATATATGTAGGTTATGTAAACATATTTGTATTAAAGAATTAATTCGTATATCACTGAAGTTATCTATATATACACTTCTGAAATTCATAGTGTTTACATTTATAAAAACATAAGTTTCTTGTATTTATTTTCTGTAGCGATGATAAGTAGTATCATTAATAACATTACCACTGTGAGATCAATGACAGGATTATGCAGTATTTTAGAATTCTTCATGCAGTCTCTCTTATGTTGATATATGATGATGGTTGTTAATCTCTTGACTTCTGGTACGCGATATAAACTTGCTCACAATTCCCACCCAGGATCATGTAGACAACATTATAACCTTGAAGCAAAGGAGTGTTGTCCTTCAGTTTCGAAAAGATGGAAGAAGCTAATTTATTATAAGAATAGTCATTAAGTATTGTTAATTAATAATTATTAATTATAATATTTTTTTCCCATGTTTTTTCTCTAGTCCTTTAACAGAAGAGTTTGACAAGAAAATATGTTCATTGATATACCGATAACTCAAATCATTATTATTATTGTAGTTACATTAAATTTACATTAACGAGTGCTTTAATATTGTTAGGTGATATAAATATAAATCGATATCTCAATGAGTTCTTGGTTTTTAGATATCTGTATGATTTAGATATCTGTAACGTATCTGTTGATACGTTTTAATATTATTTAACAGATATCACTTGTATGTATTGTACTCAATAGATTTTCCTTCTGAAGACGAATTTAATAAGAATTCGAAAACTTAAGGTAGACATAAACGAGTCTTATTCGTTTCTCTGAACAATTACTACCGGCTGCTCTCCAATGGATTGAGATCATCTTACTTCCACACTATTGCTAACGTTATCATAGCAGTTGCTTTCCAGTACTTCTATAGATAATACATTGAAAGATTCGATAGAGAATGTGTTCATACATGTACACATTACATGTGTTATTGTAAGTCATTAAGCACAATTTTAACAAAACAAGTTAAAATAACTATTAGATGGTCGTAAATAACTAGAATATAAAAATAAAACAAAAACTATATTTCGATTTAAAACAATTTCGAGTTAAACCTGCAACAGGAAAATGTATTTGACATCAATATGCAACTGGAAATTGTAGACAACAGAATTGCATGTCGAAAGAGTAGGATCCTCGGGGACACCCAGTACACCAATATATAAATGTTAAACGGGTCGATGGCCGCAGTGGTTAGGCGGCCGACTATCGTTGTAGGAGGACGATAGGTGCCGGGGTTCAATTCTCTGGAGTGACGGTGACATTTTTTCAGAGAGTTTAATCCCGGATCGACTTGCCATTCGCTGTTGGGAGCAAAGTGATTAACAGCGCGGCATCTTAAAAGGCGACATGATGCTGTCACAAAGTCAATTTAACACAACTTACACACACAAAAACTACACCGCGAGAGTTGCAGTGATAGCCAGACAAGCGATACAGCTTACGGAGTCACTGCAACTAAGCACCCACCACACATAAAAAAACATTTTATTCTTGTTTTTAGCTATTTAAATCTAATAAAATGAACTACTTATATGTTCAATTTATAGTTTTATAACTACATAACATTCTAGAGTATCGAATAGTGTTCTTATCTTTGCACTCGGGTCCGAATTTAACTAGCAACGGCTCTGCATTGAATTATACGTGTTTATCCGGAATTTGCCGCCCGTATTTGTCCACTGAGGAAATAGATATCCGGCAAACTGGAAGTGTATAAGGATCTTTGAAGTTAGAACCATTTTGTGTAGTAATAAGCAGCACGCTTTAAGAAGCTGTCAATGGTCTCTCTTGTAAATTAATTTAATAGAAATACATACAATAACGAGAAATTTGCAAAGGTTTTTGCACGTTATACAATTCCTATGATGTTGATTACCTTTCATGTTTCCATAGTAGATTCTTGAAAAGCAAACCTAGTAATTAAAATATCGAATAATAGTTTTTTTAAATAAATTTACTGACACCACCATTTCAACATTAATGTGCTACTTTTTCTTTTAATGATTCTTTTAATTTTTTGTTATGTCTTTTACAATTTTTAAGTAAAATTCTCACACCCCATCGTTGATTGATTTAATTGCGGCTTCCAGATTTCTAGCATTTCATATAATTGTTTGATATTATATACTTTTTCTATCTTTTGCAATTAATGATTTCTTTCTATTTTATGAAATGAAGATAATTTGACGATCAAATTTCCGTAAAAACTAAAGCAGCTATTAATGTAGAAATTGCAAAATTATTTGGGCAACTGCTGTTTCCTCCCTTTTTGCCTTTTACTTATGTCAGAAAAAGACAAGACAGCAAGGGGTCTGCATTATGTCATCTTTGAAATACCTTCTGCCGTGTAAAGTTACTGCCTATCTGATGACTTGCTATTTGATTGTGATAGCTTCACTAATAATACTGCATTTTCATTTCATTAGACATTAGTCTGATGCTTACCGAATCATGCAATCAGTTGGGGTATTGTAATAATAATTAATTAATGTAATAATAACCAATTAATGGCAGATGCTTTTTTGGTAATTTTACAGGATTTCATGTACTCCAAAATACAGCAAACAAAATTTTCTTAATTTGATTGTGGGGGGAAAATCTCAACTGGGAAGAACCTTTACATTATTACCAATTTAAACTGCGAGCAGAGGATATGCTACAGAAGCTAATAAACCATGAGATTGGTAAAGATATACAATGTGCAATTAATTCCAGCCACGCACTGTTATACAGACATAGTAGTTTAATAGGTCGCGGAGAGAAATATATATGGTTTAGAACATCGATGCGCAAATTACGGCTAGTTAGTCAGATGAGAGTTGCAAACAAAAATGCTATCCGATTATACCACAATAAACACTCATATGTGATAAATACTCGTGACAGCTGCCTCATCTGCAATTTGATGCAAGAAGAAACGGTAGAGCATTTGCTCCTCAAATGTCCATCTACCAACCATTGAGGGATAGATACGTTGGACAATCTACATTACTATCTGGAGGGTATTATCACATTATCAGGCTGAGATTGTTTATGCTTAACGAGTGAGAAAAGAGGACAGTATATTTGTTTGGTGTACTATGTATAATTCTTTTCTTTTAATCTTTAATAGTGACGGACATTGCGCACATATGTATATGTACATGTATAAACTAATATAGTTAGAATATCTATTTAGTTTCGTATTTGAACTCATATTTGTAAAAACCAAAGTCTGAAGCAAATAAAATTAAAAAAATCATGGCATCTAGGTATGATTATTAACAGAATCTATTTTGTAGTCAAAACCGCGAAAGTGATACTGGTATTGCTAAAGATGTGTGAGACGTCGAATAACTATTCGGTATTTGGTCGAATATTAATTGTAATTAGCTTCTGAATATTCGGTGTATTAATATGTAGACATTAGACGATATTGTAGACATACAAACGTCGCAATTTTGTTCAGCAATAATCCGTTTCTTCTCTTATAAATGTTCGTCTTTTGAAAACAACTGTTTATTGTAAACCGTATTTGCAGCAGGGGCTGATAGATAAATGGTTATTCAATTTTATGATACTACTGAATAAATGTTCTTCGCGATAGGGTCAGTCTAAGCCAGGTAATCCAACACTAGTCGCCACCATATCTCAGAAAAAAAATCATATTTGCTAGGTGCATTTCGTTATGTTTTGGGGGTTCAGAACAATTTGTTTCAAATATTTATTGTGTCTGTACGAATAAAGCCCCTACTTATATAATATAATTCTTTCATGTACTCTTGGTAGTAAGTTATCGATTGCAAATGATGAAAATTCAATTTTTATTAATTTTTTTTTATTAATTATTAAATTCTCGAAGTATATAGCAAGTAACTATTTCTCGGACTCATTTATTTTTGTTCTTTTATGTATAAAAGTATACTAACTGTATACAAACAGTCGATGGTAAGTGGCTTCCTTTTTAAATACTACCACCTTTAACATTTTTCATCAACCATTTTTCCTCTACTAATCGATATGAGGTTTGTTTATTTGTATTGCTATAAAGTACTGCTCCAAAATATGATGTCATCAGAGCAATTAGAACATCTATGGTCACTGACAAAAAATATATACAAATAAACGGTCAAATAGCAAACAATTCCAGTTATTTTATGTGCTACACATCTAACCTCAATTCACTGAAATAGATGAAAGAAGTAATAATCAAAATGTTTGATTTTTACCGATTGACGATGAAGATTTATGTATCACATTAATGTCTCATAAATATTACTGTCCATTGTTGTGTTTACTCGGTGGTTTTAAGGTTGTATGTATGTAATGCACTTGTCGCTTTCAAATATCTGTAATCTGTTCGCTGTGCTCACACTCCCGACTCTAAGCAAGTGAAACATGCTCTTCCTACTCCAGATCAGTCTGCTTCAGACAAATAAACATGATAAGATCATATACTCCTAAACAAAGAAACGCCAGCTAGAGCGTGGAGAGCTAGAAGAGCAGGACAAATAAAGAAGCCTATGGATTGATCCAATAGAAAGCACAATGGTCCTTGTTTCGAAATTTCTCCCTAGAACTTAGACTGTTCCTGTGTTTATCATTAAAGATTTATTTGATTTACAATACATTGATTGTATACATTCAAATAACATTTTGATTTTTTTGATTTTGATTTTGATGATTTAGTATTGATTAAAAAGCATTCGTAATAAATCTATTTAAATTAATTATATTTATTGTGACTTTGTTGTAACTACTATTCTCCTTTTTCAGAATTGGAACTTCGTTGATTGAATTATAAAGGTAAGACCATACATATTCTTAAATTTTTAGATATATGTACTTATGAAGCAGATTACATATTCCAATCTTGAACTTTGTTCGTAACTTTGCTAAGGTCGGCATACACCACACCCACCTAAATATTGTTCTAAATCTGTTCTGCTTTTGAAAGTAACCATACTTTTGTCTGCGGTTAAGTTTCTGTATGGGACGTCAGCGTCCAAAAATTTTTTGGACAAATAGGTGATCATGGATCTTACTATGAATACTTTGCCGAAATCATCACTTCCCTTATTTTATCCATAGCTATAGATATCGCTATGGATACAGGGTGGTCAGATAAGAATACAAAGTGTTGTATCTCTGTATCTATTCGTCGTAGAGACTTGCGGTAAAAAAATGTATCCCTAAAGTGGGCAAAAGAAGACCGTGGAAAATATTTTCAGATTTCCAAGATGGTTGCCAGGGGTTGTAACGGGCATCTTAAACTTTTAAAGTGTTTTTCCACTGAAATCCACCCAGTAAATGTTACCAAAAAATATATGCTTTTTAAAGCTAAGCTTTACTCGAGTAACACTTTTTGACGTATCTATTAAAATAAAGTGGTGGGGGTAATTCAATGTTTTTTTAAATAAACAGCTGTAACTCCTAAACGACTGAACTGATTTTAACAAACTTGGTCTCATTGGAAAAAGCATTTATTGTTCCATCAAACCTATCATACCTATGATATGTCTATTTCTTAGTGATGCCGCTAGAGCGCGTTTTTTGATATAATAGCAGAAAATTGCGATAACAATAACCATGACCTGAACATTAAAATTTACAGAAAATTATAGTACATCCCTGGCCTCACTGACAAAATTGTGAATCTCTTTCGTCACTATGAAAATATACAAGAAAATTCAAACATTCTTTTCTCAACTTAAAGACCAGTCTCCCATGCTACAACAATCTTACCTCATTTATAGAATCAACTGTCCTGACTGCGAGGGTTGTTACATAGGTCAAATTGGGCAGAGACTTATTAGTCGCATCTCCAACCACAAAAGCGACCTCAGACTTAATCGTGCATCCACCGCCCTTTGCGTACATACTGAAGAGATGGGCCACACTTTTGATTTTAACAATGTTGAGGTCTTGGATTTTGAACGTAATAAATTAAAACGTAATTTCTTGGAAATGTGTTTTATACAGAAGACTAGTACTTTAATTAACTTTAGGAAAGATTTTGAGAACCTAAGTGCCATTTATTCTGATCTAATCACTTAATTCTTAATTGGCTTCGTTTTCTTTTTTTTTTGTAATTTCTTTCATTTAAAAATTGGCATTTCCTTTTGATACTGGACTGCATTTATAACTGCATTTTTCGTTTTACAAATGACTGTAACTTGTTTCGTTTTAAATCTTTACACGGAACTGTTTTTTGGATATTATTGAATATTGTTTTTAATATCTTTACTCTGGTAAAACCTCGACACAACGTCTTTACGAATTTAAGAATTTGCACAGCTGTGTTTTAATAATTTTATAATATATTTTCTCTTCAAAATTACAATGCCTAATAATTTTAATTATTTAATATTATAGTTCTATTGTTGTAAGTAGCCTCACTTATAATTCTATTCTATATTTCTTATGTTCTATTGTTATTTAACAGTTGTCCTGAGGAAGTTCGTATTCACGAACGAAAATTCGACATTTTCAATAAAGAACTTTATCGATAATTGGGCCTTTTCATCTTGCCTAAGATTTTTGACACCGAAGTGTATTATTTTCTTGGCGTATGTAAATACAATAATGCAATTTTTCCCAAACGCCAATTTAATTAAACATATTTTTATATAAAAATATGCCGTCCCGAAGTGGAGTTGAACCACCATGTAGGGCTATCGCGGCTCTACCGCAAACCGTTGCGACCACCGGGGGCTTCGACTACACAAGTGTGTCAAAAATGTTGCCTATCCTAGGTCATTATAACATCTCGTTCGCATATATTTGTGAAGTTTACTTGTGTAGTCGAAGCCCCAAGTGGTCGCAACGGTTTGCGGTAGAGCCGCGATAGCCCTACATGGTGGTTCGACTCCACTTCGGGACGGCATATTTTTATATAAAAATATGTTTAATTAAATTGGCGTTTGGGAAAAATTGCATTATTGTATTTACATACGCCAAGAAAATAATACACTTCGGTGTGAAAAATGTTGCCTATCCTAGGTCATTATAACATCTCGTTCGCATATATTTGTGAAGTTTACTTGTGTAGTCGAAGCCCCCGGTGGTCGCAACGGTTTGCGGTAGAGCCGCGATAGCCCTACATGGTGGTTCGACTCCACTTCGGGACGGCATATTTTTATATAAAAATGTTTAATTAAATTGGCGTTTAGGAAAAATTGCATTATTGTATTGCCTAAGATTATTTGGAGTATTAAGCGTTAGTGTCTTCCAGTTAGTTATTAAAGATTAACTGATTACAATATATTATATTGGATTGTTGAATTATTTATTATTTTAATTTAATAATGCTACTGACTCAGATGTCAAGTGAGATTACGTAATGGTAATTAAGAAAACTATTTGTTAATTCTATATATGTATTGCATACAAGATATCTTTAATTTTCTGTTAACTTTGAAGTCAGTAAAAAAAAACAGAAAATTAAATTAAAGCAGTCAGTAAACCTATTCATTCATAACAAGAGCTACAGTAAAACTAATTCTGGAAAGAGTTGCTTACAGTTTGAAGTTAACTACTCCTAAGTGTTTTAATAATGTAATAATGTTATAATTTAAGATGAACTTTTTCATAATGATGCATGCAGCGTTGGAATTCCTAAATGCCCTACAGGAACATTTCATGTACTTACTCCCCACATTTTTTTACTTTATTCAAAGGAGAAACGCATTCGTTCATATTGAATTAGATACTAGTTAGCCGTACCGCGAAGTGATGTAAATGTTGACCTCGCGGGCGCACTCTATTTCACAATTAGTGGTTTTATGCATCATTAACATCGGTGAGTATCTTACCTTAAGTACGTTTTGCATTTGGCGGTCGCTTCCTATAAATCTGGCTTTATCGATCGGCCCTTCGGAGGCTGCCCGGAGCAATGCCGATCCTCCACGATAACTCCAGGACGCATCAGGCAAGTTGCGAATTTAGTCCTTCCCGTGCGTTCCGTGTTCATCATTTTCCGCGCGCTTCGCCGAACTGTTATCATGATCGGATCGCATCAAGAACCGTTCCAGTGCCGTCAAGATTGCTTGTAGCAGTTCCGTGCGGTTACTCGCGATCCGTGTGTTGCTTCTTTCCGTTTAGTCTTCATCGCATTTATCACATTGATCGCTAAAACGCACATCGTAGAAATTATTTCAATGTCCAACAACACGTATATTAATTTTTAATTAATTTTTTCCTTCTTTTTTTTGCATTCAATATCGCATAGAGTAGTTATTGTGGATATTATAGTTGTTTTTGTATAACATGTAGGTGAGAGTTTGCTACTTTTCTCCTTGGTTTTTGATTTGTCTTTTTTGTTTTGTTTCATAGTATATGGTATTTTTTATTTATGTGCTATCATTTTTATGACTTGTATGTGGCTCAGGTTTGAAATATTTACCTTTCAGTTTAGAGTCCCGGGTTGGGTTTATTTCTTGTTTATCTTATTAGGGCGTTCACCCACTGTATTTACATCAATTGTGCGCTACATTTTAGGAATATATGAATGAACAATGTTGACTTTGATACGAAGTATTAAATATAGAATTCATGTGCTCTATATAAGAGGGAAAAGTTACTATATTGATAAAATTTTAAAATACAATTACCTAGTTTTGAACTGTAACACTGCCCTAATGTTTAAACGCACATCAGTATTTGATTAGATTACTTTATAAAACTTTAATTTTCGTGCCAAATATTTTTCGTTATTACAGATAAAAACATCTTAAAGGTTCATATTTTAAATATTTAACTGTAAAGTACCGCCAATGTATATACAGAATAAGCGTTAGAGATTTTGTTTAGAGCAAACACTGACAGAAATTCGGCGATTACATATATTGAAGAAAAATTTATAGACAATATTCTATTTTACCGCCAGCTTGCTCTTATATAATCCACAAAATATGTGTCTATAAATTTTACGAATTAATGTAGTATAAATTAAACAAACAAGGGTAGATAGAGGCAGCTTTGTATCATCTTAATTTCATTAAATTGCTTAATTTTTTCAGAACGTGATTCACACAAGATTTACCTATCCAGCAAACATTACAGTATTACAGTATTTTTACATATCCATTGATGTTACTTAATTAAAAACACGGTAAATATTTTCTACTCAAAATACTTTCTGAAACGGTTACTAATAGTTTATGTTGTGCTTTTATACGTGTTTACTCATTGTTTTCCTTCATTATGTAGGTATACAATAAAACGAAAACTACTTTGTATTGCAAACGTTTGTCTGTACTACAATGGAATGATCATTCCAAACAAACAAATAGAATTTTTCTCTCTTCGATAGTAGTGTTTCTCTCAAGTATTTTTGGACATAGAATTTAAAGACTACGTTTAGTAAATGTCCTACTTTCACTACAAGCTAAACGATATTTTGATAAATATCTTTACCGTGTTAAGATGATTTGTCCGAATAAAATAGTACAAATTGTGTTTGGGGTCTATAGTCTATATTACAAAATGAAGTTTCTACAAAGGTATTTTTAAAAACTCTTCCATTATCTTTAAACTTTTCTAACCTTTCCAAATAGAATAAAAAGGGCTATTTCTGCTTTCTCGCTTTAATTTTACATTTTAACTCTATTATCTTATATTAATTCTACTGTGAAATCATACCTTATATCATCAATTTGCGGCTGCTACACAAAAGTGCATTTCTATTACGTCTATGGCGGATTTTTTAAAACAAAATTCTAAAATACATTTCATGATAATATAAAACCCAAAAATATATGAGTGTCATAAAAGATTTTTGTTAAAACTAATTTCGAAGACATTAGATTGAATTGATTTCAAGCTCAATTTGGGAGTATGATATTAACCTATAAATTACGTAATGTATGCTAAACTAGGGCACATATACCTAACTACTGCAATAATAATTTTGGTCATTATTTGTAATAGGTACTTACTTTATTGTAATAGTCTTGGCAATACCCGAAAGTGTGGGTAACTTAATACTAACAAATACATACCAGTGTCCGTTTCTCTTACATGGTAACTGTATTACTGCCTCCGAAGTAATTATAGTTAATATTACAAATACAATTATAGTGAACGCCAAGAATAGATACACCTTTACGTAAATAACATGGCATATGTAGTCAAATACAATTAAAAAGCATCACAAGTTTAACTCTCTACATAGATTAATTTATTAATTAAGATTTAATTAACCATATTTTAATCAATTAGTAACAAATCACAATGCCTCGTGAACGCAGTAATACTGTTAATAGAGTGTATGTATTAACAAATACACACATGTACGTACAAACAGCTAATCCACCTCAGCAGCGCAATTAATTTTAAAAAGAACATGCATCTGCGAGTATATCCAGGTTTAAAAAGTTGCCCTGGAGCTCAAGAAGAATGTCAAATCGATGAGGTCATGCACATTTGATTATTCTAATAATGCCACTAAACTTACGGTCATTATTTTGTTTAACGTAATATCAGAATGCATCAACGTGAAGTTTCGCTAAGTTTAATGTATCATACATAAATATAATATATGTGTAATTAGTTTCATATGATTTTTTGTAACTATACCATTTGTAAGGAGTTTATTTATTATTATTTATGTAGCGTATGGGTGAAGTGAAGAGGCCTGATGTTCTCATACTGGTAGATAAAATACTTTTTTTTGAATATATTTAGTACAAACATCTAATTTAAATGGCACAATGTACTTTTGATTGAATATTAGAATTTAAGTTAGCTTGAAAGATTTTTTCGCCATATCCAAATTCATATCCAGATATTTTTATTTTTATCAGCTAGCTACTCCGATTGAGCTACCATTCCCTGTTCGAGCATAATTAATATCGCAATAAGGCAATGCAAACACATAACACACACACTAAAATAAATAGCAAGCGATAATCTGACAAGCAATACGGTTTTAGGAAGTTTTTGCACCCGTATCCAGCGCAGATAAAACTGAATGATCATGAAGCTTTAAATTATTTGTCGTAGTTATTTTGACACCGAAAAAGATGATTGCAACCTAACTAAATGACCCGTCGAATTTTACACCGATCCTTTGTCTTTGACAATTCTTACATTAAACGTTGTCTTCAACAAAAATAGAGTTTGTCTTCTTCAATTAAAAAAAGTTTAGTTATTCTTAGAAATGCTATAACCTAGCTAAATAAAGTAAAAATTTTATAAGTATTAATAATTTTATACTCAAATTAGTACATATGTATCTGGCTTTCAATTAATGGCGTAAAAATTCAGTATCCCAATAAAGTGTGCTCTTGATTATCCGATGCCTTAGTATTTATTTGGTTTTCGTTTTCTTAAGCCCTACCTTTTCAATGTTGTCCAAATAAAAGCGTGATGAACTGGGAATTCTAAACAAACCAAACAATGGTGTTAGTATTAAAAACTTAGCAATGTTTCTAATTTTGAAAATTACTACATTTCATACAAAACGTAAATAAAAATGAGGTTGAGTAGAAATACTGGCTGTACAACGTTAAGATCCAGAAACAAGAGGGAAGATAGATGGCAGCCATTAAGAATAAAACAATCCTTTTTACAATCTAAGCTTTCGTAAATTTATTATTTACTTCCTTAGAGATCATCAAGAAGTAAATAAATTTACGAAAACTTAGATTGTAAAAAGGATTGTTTTATTATATATTGTAAATAAAAATTTACAATATATACAGGGTGTGGCATGACATACTATACAAACTTTAGGAACTTATTACTAAGATACTTTCAAGCAAAAATGTCTTATGAACATTTATCCAAATCGCCATGCTTACCAAGGTACAGACGTTCAACGATTAATATATAAGCTTTAATATGTAGCAGTGTTTTATTGGATAAAGAGGTAAAGTAAGAACCACAAAATAAATAAAAGCAACAAAACTATCTTGTGTTCAAAATGATCACCATCGGTAAGTGTAGAACTAACTAATCATCAGCTGCCACCCAAAGTTTTGCAAGAGAGTTTCATTTGTTTGTTAAGGCTCTAGATTCAATCCACGAATTTCAGCATTTTCAAGAGTTTCACAGTAAATAAACTACAAAGTAATTAACTAACATTATATTTGAATGTGGTCCATCGAGCTTTCCACATTATGTTCGTAAAAGGTGTCGCCGGCTTACGACGAGAAAAAGCTAGAAAATTTCCGATGTAAGGGTTCAGCAGAAATATGATTATGACTTTATTTTTATAGATGGGGCTATTATTTTGAATTTGTTTCATAGCTGAAATGTTAATCTATGCTTCTATAGTGCTACATTTTTGAAAAAGTCAAATATTGTTTGTAAACAAGGCACTCAAAAATAGGAAATTTTTAAAAATCTATATTATTGTAAACAAATTTGATTTTAGAAAAGTGGCTCCATAGAAGCATAGTATTATCCCATGCTATCCATATATTTGAATGCGGTTTTCGTCAATTCTTTCCTTTATCCTCTAGGAAAGAATTGACGAAAACCGCATTCAAATATATGGAATAGTTACTTTGTAATCAGTTTTCTATGAAACCCATGAAAACGCTAAAATTCTTTGACTGAATCTAGAGCCTTAAGCGTGAATTTATTCCCTGCTTTTATTAGAAATTCTGAATTGCTTGCTTCTCATGACGTTAAACATTTGTTTAAAGGTACTGTTTCAAACTTGGTAAAGTACTATAAAAAGGGTGCTTCGATGTTGAAGAACAATTAAAAAAAATCATTCGACAATAGTTTGTACTTCAGATATAAATGCATGTGCAATCTTTTAAATTATCTCGAAAATCTAACTGTACTAGATGTCATCTAAGCAGTGGTACAGATCTGAAGCATAGTGTAGTGAGTCCTCTGACCTTCGTTGGTGTGATCCTTTACATAGTACGTTATTTTGAGAGCGATAACGTATAATGCTATTGCAATCTCTCTCTATTATGCAACTGATAGTGCAAGAAAATACATTATCTAACAAAAATTAATTTTATATATTCCAACTTACAGTACTTACAATTATTAAATTAGGCGTTTCTGTATTCTTGATATTAAATTATCTCAAGAAGTTATAACGACTGTTTATGTAAACTTTACGAAACTTATTTATATACCTACTACCCACTTTTTTGCGTTTTATACAGAAACACCAATCAATCTACATTTTAAATTAAATTTCGGATTCATCTGAAGAGCAAAACTCATTTAAACTTAGGAAATCGATGACTTGAATTTGAGAAGTTTTTAGTTGCCCTTTTTTTAAATAGGAAATTGTATGAGTTTTTATTGGATTGCTTTAGTCAGAAAGATATATCCTAATTTAAATTGAATGGAAGCCTCTAGCGTAAATGTAATTTATTTCGCAACGAATGCGAAAGCATAAATAATGAACGGATCAATTGTTGAATTCTAACTATTACGGTAATCTCAGATTTTTTTATTGAAAGCTGATGATGCTTTATGAAATTACGGAACCGATCATTTCCTAGTACAATGTCTTTAAAAGGGGTGACAAGCTTCCCTTTCTTAACAAATCGACCCACTATTTCACCCACTTTGTTAATATACACGATAACTCAAAGCTCCATTTGCTTGTTTCAATACGGTCTTCTTCGTCTTCTACTGACAAAGCTGTTTTTCTACCTGTCGATACTCCCAACTACCAACCAAAGGTATTAAAATTTGTCCAAAACATAAGGCCTTATTACAGTAGCATCTCTTAAATTTCTCTGTGTTGGCCTTCCACATCTGTTCTAGAGTAGATTTTGAAACTTTATTTTTTTGAGTTGTTTTTGAAAAATGCCCCTGTGTCCTACCCTCAACCCCACGATTTGTTTTTTATATTTTATTTATATTAATTTATTTTAGTGGTATATTTGGCTCACAAAAAAGTAAATTTACCTAAAGTCTAACAATCCACAAAAATATGCTTGACAATCGGTAATATGTAATTTCATATACCCCACAATACGCTAAAGTATATGCTTATATATATTAAACACAACAACTTAGCTTCTTAAGCAACACCGAAAGAAATACCAAGATCGTCTGTTAGCGCAAACAAGTGTCTATAGTTAGACGTTTTGAAATAATAGGTGGGGGTCCAGCTTAGTAGATAATTTAAGTTCAAGTTGTGGTGGAAATATCAAAAATATATTAAAAACAAAGTACGACGGTTTTTGACTTAACTAAAAATTTTGTAGAAGAGTACGCATGATTCAATACTTTTTGTATTGATTTACATCTAACCATGAAAACTACTCAAGGAGGCAGCATAATTAGTAGGTGTTCTTGGGTGTTGCATACAATGATTGTGACTGCCTACTTTAAACATACTAAGTCTTACTGTTTTGTAATGTTGTCTATGTTGTGTTAACGCCCCTAGAAGTCCTGAGTCATTGTTTTTGTTAATAACCATACACATACATATAACATTTCTTTTATGTATACACCTACTTTCTACTAGCTGATTTGAACATAATAATTCTAAACTCTCTTATACATGAACGCAATTGTGTTAGCATTCAAGTATAATTACGCTCATATAGTCAGTTCGATGGTAGTCACTGATTGGAGTACAAAAGTAGGGATACCTAACTGTTGTCAATTCCTGTCCTTTAGATCGTAGCTGACGTTGAAAATTACTCTATTTGACACAATACGTAAACAAAAATTTACTATACACATAAAAAATCTAATACGTACACTAGACTTATACCGAGTGAAGTTTGTAAGACTGTACATAGTCGTTGATGCGTAATCTGATAGTATATTGCTGAATCTTGTATAATTGCACATAAGAATTTAGAAGAGTTACGTTATTTAATCATTTAAAAACTACATATAGGGATTAACTAAAAAAAGTTTAATGCATTGCCACTAACACGTACAAACAAACGAGTAAAGGAAAACAAATACAAAATAAATTAAGAATATTCAAATGTACCTACATTAAAATTTATTTTCAAAAATTCCACAGTTCTTCAGAAAATAATATCCTAATCTTTTGTAAAATGTTTTTAAGTGTGTCGATTATTGTACCCCAACCTTGTTCTAACAGATTTGAAAAATCACATTTAGGTAGCTGCTTTCCAAGATTTTTACGCTGCCACTCTGCAAATAAACTGTCCTAAGTTGATTTAAGAGCCCTGAGTACCTCAACATCCAGAGCCTGTAAAATTGCAAAATTGTTTGAAGGCAATTTAAAAATACTCACAGATTTTTCCATAGTCAAAGTAACTAGTTCTTTGGAAATATTTGATAAATGCTTGTCATAACTTGAAAGGACTGTCCAGGATCCCCAATCTTGTTAAACTACAGAATAAACACTTCTTCAGTAATCTAACCGTTTTCAGAAACGTAATGTTGGAGTACAGGGTGCTTCTCACTGCCCAGTGTATTTTTCTATAAACGCTTTGCACAATATCATAGGAGTGATTTTCGAATGATAAGCATTTACACAAGCAATTTCGTTGAGCCCGGTCACCTACATCAGCTACTACGGTGCATTTTTTGGTATCATAGTTGGTTGGTATCATGGTTCATCCACAATTTATATTTGGTTAGGGCAATTATGTAATTCCCATGTGTGGAATAATTTCTCCAGTTTATTGTAAAAAGCATAAATAGTGAACGGATCAATTGTTGAATTTATTGAAAGTCGACTTTGTTTTATGAAATCACGGAACCAATCATTTCCTAGACCATTGTCTTTAAAGAGAGTGGCAAGTTTCCTTTTCTTAACAATTCGACCCACTACTTCACGCATTTTTTTACACGATAACCGAAAGCTCCATTTGCTTGTTTCAATTCTGTTGCCAAACTTTTTTCGTCTTCTACTGACAAATCTCTTTTTCTACCTGTCGATATTCCCAACTACAAACCAAAGCTATTAAAATTTGTCCAAAACATAAAACGTTATTACAGTAGTAACTAAGGTTCCACAAAAATATACTAGATAATTGGTAAGAAGTTCATATACCCTACAACACGCTAAAGTACATACTAATGTTAAACACAGCAACTTAGCTTATTAAACAACACCGAAAGAAATACCAAGATCCTCTGTTGGCGCAAACACCTGTCGATAGTTAGACGTTTTGCAAAAATAGGCGGTACTGTGGACCCTCGGGTTCCAGCTCAGCAGATAATTTAAGTTCAAGTTGTAGTGGAAACATTTGCCCTTTAGACCTGTAATTAATATATTAAAAACACAGTACGACGGTTTTTGACTTAAACTAAAAATGTGCTTAGGATCTGATCAACCATAGGACATTGCAATTTAATATTCATAAGTGTATGCCTCTAGTCTAGGACTACCTTTAATTTACTGCATTTAATTATTAAAAAAAAAATTAGTATACACAGTGACCCCAAGCTAAACTTACTATCTCACTTCAGTATATTATTATTTCAGATTCTATTTCCAATTAGATCTTCGAATGGCAACTTATTCTTCAAACAGCTGTTTTGTACATACATTAAATTACATGATGAGAGGAACATCATTTTTCCATATGTTTTTACTTTTCATAACGCCTACTTATTCATTTCAGTCGATGCATCATTAGCTGCACTTGTTCTCGACAGCCTGGTACTGTTTGATAAATCCTTTTATCCAGTTGTGGGCGTCATAAGCTCAAATATCCTTTAATTATAGTCAGTATCTGCGACAAAGTTAAGTTAATAATAATTTACACTTTTCTTTTTATCTCTTAATGATATAAATTCTGTTGCTGCATCAAGAAAATTAGTAATATTGTAAAGATGTACGTTATATGTACAATAACATAACATTAGTTTTGTTCACATCATAGACCTTAATTCAATTATTCAATATCCTTTATCTAACAAAAATCCTTATTATAGTAAGTTACATTGCAGTACGTTTCGTAATAGAGATTAGATCAACCTTTATTTTTTCTAAAACATAAACTGACGTCAGTATGCGTAGGGGTCCTATTCGAGAATTTATTCACGATAGTATATGTTAAAGCGTTTGGTAACGAATGTTTACGGATGCATGTATGTAGATATGTATGTATACGTATCTGTGGAAATAATGACCTATACTTATTATGTAAGCAGTATTTATAAGGAGGTTACTAACTAGTCATATTTTTGTAGTTGGAATACCGTTTAATATTGATTTGTTCGTTTATTAATAGAATTTTTGCATCTAGTAATAATACATAAATATAAATTTTTCTGCGAGAGCTACACTGAAAAAAATTTCTATGCGAATTTACAACGATAATCGCGGGCAACTTTGTTACCCACGATTATCATAGTAAAATTACTATCTGATGTAATTTTTCTATTCCATTAGTAAATAACCAAGCGGAATATGCGATTTTACAAATCATGACTTTAGTTACACAGTTTGTATTTGTAACATTACAAATCATGCTAGTAGGTATATTAATTAAATAGTGGTGTAATGTTACAAATACTCACTCAATTAAGCAGTATATATGTACCTATATTTATGCAAAAATGCTAGTTACTATTCCAGTATAAATAATAAATTACATCTACATATATGCATGTGTCTATAGTTCGATATTCTGTGATGCTAATAAATCTAAAAGCAACAGCATTTTCATTAATTATATCAATATATTATTATAAAATCAAAAACTTTCTAAGATGACGATACATCCATTTATGCCTCCTTCTAATTCATATATCACAACTGCACACATGGACGCTAGTATCTAGAGTGCATTTGTATTGCAGTGTACCCAATATCCACCTCGCAGCTGATGCCTTGCATGTTTCTGCTCGACTTGCATTTTTTTACAACCGCGGGCAAAAATAAAATAATAAATTTACAATTACTGTTTGGAGATTTACAATGTATATCAGGGTGATAAAGCAAACTAAACAGTAAGATTCGCTACACCTTTGTAATGCACAAAGTAATACTGTGTTGTTACATATAACGTTGTCGTAATACTACATATTTTACGTTTTTTTGTCAACCCATTGTAATTTAACAGTGAATATATATGTATATCTTCATGTTATTATTTTGTACGACTATTTTCACTGTAATGTTAGGATGTTTATCTATGTAATTTTACTGCTATTTTTTACAGTGTAATTTACAGCTTGCCAGGATTAAATAAAATATATCCGTAACACATGGTACGCTAATAGGCACATAACAGCCTAATTTTCGTATTCCGTTTTTGCTGTTTTAATTATACATACTTATGTTATTCAGCTATATCCTTTCAGTTGGATTAAAATTAAAACCCATAGCTTATTTTTGCACAATTTTAATGACTCATCCAAGCAATTCGTATATTGTGTTGCATACTTAACGGTCCTGGACAAATATACGTTTAATAGAAATTATACTAATAATAATTAGAGTCGGCAAAGAGGGAGCAAGCTTCAGTGCAGTGCGGAGAACAACGCGTAGAGGTCGAACGGTCGTAACAAGGTAGGCGTTCATTAACGTTTACGTACTCGCATCGTTTATGTTCGTGACTTCAACGGTGGGCATAGGCGATGTGGACGCCGCATAAATGTTTACACATAAAATAATGTTAAAAAATAGATTACATATTACACAACGTGCTGAAACACTTATTGTTTTAAGAAGCTTCTATGAAATCACAAACTGGGTGGCATCTATTGAAATAATACTGAACAAGTGTGCTTTGATACGGATGCTCGAGCTCCCGTGTCATCCCTCTATGTTACACACCGCACCGCATTTGAAATTGCCTCTCTTTGTCGAATCTACTAATAATATATAATAATAAATATATCTACTGCAATTCTCAAGTTTCATTACAATAAAAGAAAAGTAAAATGAAAGTAAAAGCGAGTTGAAGGTTGAATTTATGCATTGTACATGTATAGTCACGAAATGAACTACGATGAACAAAAGCGATTATGACACAAAAGATGAATTGTTATAAACTTTTAAATGGTGTCGCCATTGATGACACAGTCGGACAAATCACGTAGTAAGAGTCACTTGTTGCATACCTATTTTTGTTGTACCATTATGTTTAGCATTTAAAATTTTAAACTTTTGTGTTGACGTTCATTGCTGATTGTTGTTACATATTTGTACTTGATTCTGCTCTGAATACTTTACTGCATTAGTAGTAGGTCTATTTGTTTATTATTGTGGCGTTTATCCCCTTAATTTTCTTTTTTATTATTTGGTTATCACTTTCGACACTTTACAATTTTGACTACTCTTCAGTTCTTAGGTTATCTATCCAGTAAAAAGTTTGTAGTATAGTCATGTATTAATCTTTGGTATTTCGGGACCTTTATTTATTTAATTGTGATAGCAATACCTATATCTAGCAGAGTTAGATAAATATAACGTAACTTGTTCTAACTTCTAAGTTTGTTTACATTTTTTAATTTTCATGCTCTTAGCTTATTGCTAAGTGAATAATTGAATTTATCAAACCACATTGACATATTAGACATGTATTTGATTAAAAGTAGTTGAAAACCTAAAATCTTGTGCTCGATGATGTAAACTGACGATAAGATACATCGATATGTTTTACTTAAATTGTTTTAAGTTTTGTTTACTATATGATAACATAAACCATTCGGTTTATTCTTCGAATTTACTCAATTATTATAGCTATGTATGTTAGGATCGCCATTCATTATCTAAAAATAGACATCATACGTATTAGATTAAATACTAGCATCACTCCTAGTTTGCTAACAATAAGCAAATATTCGATATGTGTCCCATTAGACTAAATCAATTGATAAAATTTTATCACCAAGGTACTACATCAATATCGCTCACAGAAATTTTTTAAATGTAGTTTTATATAGTGGTGAATGTTTTGGTGATCATGCTATTACCTCTTTCAACTGATTCCTAGAACTAATGTGATAATATATATAATAATATATAATATATAACTATGTTTTTATTGAAGACCAGAAAGAGATTATAAAATAAATGCCGTAAGTATAAGGTAAATTAAGAGATTTAATCAAAATATAGATCCACATTAACAAAGATGAGCAGCACAATTATGTTTAATTTTAACATCCGCTAATCCGATTTTTATTAAAGAAATACATAAATACTTTATGAAACTATATTTATAATTAAATAAACAATAACACTAGGCAACAAATTTTACTTTTTTATTATTTCTTTGGTAGGTAACTATGTACATGTACTATGTTTTACTTTCTCTTACAGTCGTAATAATAACAATAAAAACAAATTTATTCAGGCACGTCAGGTTTTGATGCAAACTTTCTGTCTTGAAATGTTTTTCTTTTTACTTTTCTTTTATACTGTTTTATGGTACTTTCTGATATCAAACTCCAACAATAATCAGCCAACATGTCACTGTTCCACTTACTTTGATAACGTTTTTCGATAACAGAAATGTCTTGACGAAATCTCTCAAATAACATCGGTGCGGTTCGGGGGAAAGAAATCCAGGTGAGAGTGTAAAAATGTATTTTAAGGCGTATGTTACAGCCGAAGAAAGCATTCCAAGCACCAAGTCCCAAGTTATTTAAAGTCTGTTCAAATTGTGCATCTTGTTGTAGACGTTTAATTTGGGGTCCTCTTAAGTTTTGCATTTGAAATGTTGGGAAATTTTTGTTGAATGTTTTGGAATCCACGACCATCCTTATCCATTGCTTTGACGAAATTTTCATGCTCACCAAATCTAATTTAATGTGCAATGGCGGTAAAAATATTTTGTCAGGTTCCAATAGTGCCTTATGAAGTATATTTCTTTGTCCAGGAATATACTGAGCTTTTACTGGCCAATCTTTAACAACATAGTGGGAATTTCTCGATCGACTGTCTCACTCGGAAAAGAGATAGCAGTACTTTGTGTACCCCAGTTGTAAACCGAATAGAATTGCTACAACTTCGAAGTCAACTCTGATGTGCCATTGCATACTTTGTAATTAATTTTGTCGAGAAGACGAGTCATATTTTCATAAGTTTCCGTCATATGGACTGTGTAGCCAACCGGGATGGATGGATAAAATTTTCCTAAGTGAAGAAGGACAGCTTTCAAACTCAATTTCAAAGCATCGATAAAAATATGTTATTCTTCTGGATTGTGTTGATGACCTAATGTCAGCATCAAATCATCGACATTATTGCATAATGAAAGACCTTCTTCGGTTGAAAAATACTGTGAGAGTTCTTTCTGGCGATTACGATACACAGAATTATGTGTGCTCGAAGCTACCAGCTTCCATTCTTGAAGTATCTAGACGATCTAGATTCTAGTATTTTTGCTTGATTTTTAGACAAGTTCAGATCTCGAATAAGGTCATTTAATTCTGACTGATTTATTACGTGAGGTCCGTGCTTTAGAGATGGCAAATATTCAGCATCGCTGGTCGATACTAAATCGGAAATTTCTTCCTGTGCAGGTGCAAAACACCTATAGGTCTTGGTACTGACAAAGCTTCTGAATGAGCTACTGGACGAGTAACAGACACACTAGTGTAACTAATTTTGTTCTTATTTTTGTGAAAACAATCTAGACGCCACGTTCCAAGTCATTTAGTCTCTTGAAATTGTGCATCTTATTGTAGACGTTTAATTTGTAGTCCTACAAAAATTTCCCGCTTTAAGTTTTGTTCCACGACCATTATGGGACGACATTCTTGATCAAATCTAATTTGATGTGCGGTAGCGGCAGAAATATTTTATGAGGTTCCACTAGTGCCTAATGTAGTATACTCGTTTGTCCAGGAATATACTGAGCTCTGACTGGCCAATCCTTAACAACGTAGTGGGAATTTCTCACTCAACTGTCGCACTCACAAAGAAAATAACAGTGCTTTGTGTACTACTCCAATTGTAAACCTAGTAGAATTGCTGCAACTTTGAGGTTTGCACTAATATGTCATTTGTACACTTTGTAATTGATTTTGTCGAGAAAACGAATCCTATTTTCATAAGTTTCCTTCATATGGATTGCTTAGCTAACCGGAATGGATGGATAAAATTTTCTTATGTGAAGAAGGACTGCTTCCAAACTCAATTTCAAAGCATCGATAAAAAGACATTATTCTTCTGGGTTGTGTTGATGACCTAATGTCAGCATCAAATCATTACAGAATTAAATACCTTCTTCGGCTATTGTTTCTGCCTGCTCCATACTAAGCTGAGCTTAAACCATGAGCTAGCCCCCATTGGTTTCATCAATCAAGTTGGAGTGGGTCAAATTGAAGACTTCGTCGCAAAAAAAATGCTACCAGTTTAGAAGATTTGAGTACCGAAAGAACCATACTGCTAGGGTTTCCTATGCACTTACCAGACTAATTTTCGAAGAAAATAGTAACTAATAATGGAAAATAAATTGTGGGAACTAATTAGGTTGTTGCTAACCTCATTAGTTTAGGATCATCTAAAATCGACGCTATAGCTAACGTTGTGCTAGCCGTTACTTCCCCCTTAATTTAAGATTACGAGGATATTTGTTGTTAAGGTTCTCACACCAGAGCAATTAACTGCAATATGGCTAAACTTTTAGACGTTTAGGACGACTTTGTCACTTCTGTACAGTGCAACTGCTAGAAAAATATGTGCTAATCTATGTTGGCGAATAATGTTACTTGTTTGTCGATCAAGGGAAAACAATGAAATGCTATACATGACGTTTTTTTAGCTCGTTAACACCAAAAGAAGATGTGAGATAAGAAATTAATTCAGTGTCCATAATAAACGTCATGCGTTATTGATATTGAGGTTCGATGTATTCACATCTTTGACATTAGTTAGTCATTATTAAATTAATATTCTGTTGTTTCTGTTTGGTATATGATTTGACTTATAGAAGTGATCTTCCGAAGAAATATCTTGTGTGCTATAATATAAGACGAATGGAATTTTCTTTTAAGTTTGTGACAATTTTTTTATGCTAAGTTAACTTATCTTGCAGGCAGCAAGTAAATCGATGGCAAAATGATTTTTCTTGTGCTAGAATATGATTAATTCTGTTATGGTCTTTGGTATTGTTACATACACACGTTCAGTCAGGCCCTTGCGAGGTTGTTAGTACAGGGATTCTGTATGAGTGAGGACATTTTCAAAACATCTCACAATGGGTTTTACAATCTGATCTATTAGGTTTAATCTCGACGTCAAAGCTTGTTTTGACAGTTTTACCATTTAAAAATTCAAAACCAGGGTCAACGGCGACGTAAAACTTAATGAATCAGATACCTCCTACTCCAATTGGAGTATCTATCGCTCTTTTAATCTTCTATCTAATATAAAAAGTTATTTATAGGAAAATGTCATTATTTTAACAACCAAGAAATTATTTTATATTATTTATTAATTATTGACGGACAACATTGTCATTTTAATATCCAAATAGTACGATAATATGAATATGTGGTATACCATTCCCATATAGATACTGGATATATCGATGATAAAAAAGCGCATACAACAATAATCTATTTCCAAACATAGATTAACCTTTTCCCATGATATTTTGTTATATCGAAAACGAGGAAAATTGATTGCGGTACTTTAGTCCAAAACGGATAAATATAAAAGGCGTATTATTACTTTCCAGGCGTAAATTAGGAATTCGTAATCCGATAATATAACACTACAAAGTTAAAAATGCGATTGATCCCTTCTTTACTTTATTGACGTGGTTAGATTAGTAATAGAAAATATATTTGTGATGGTTTATATCGGTACATACATATTTTAATATTAGCTCTGTTACTTTTGTTTCTGTTAGAAGTAGACTCAGTTGCTTATTTCCATAGCATGGCATTTTAGTTTAATTGATTTGGTTTAGAAATTATGCCGGCCAGGTAGAATGTATTGTTAAGAACAACATGGTTCTGCAAAAATACGTAACATCTAGATATTGGCATACAAGAAGACCCAGAAAACGGTAAGTTATTTTGCCATGCATACAATGAATCTTTTCAAGTAACTGTTCACCTAATTAATTAATATATTAATTTATGTAGGTATGACTGAATAATGAATACATATGTATGTGTGTATGTAGTTTCTATGAGTTCTTACCTGGAACATTTTCAGTGGATTTATTAACTGTAACGTAGGCAACACACTTGTCTTTTCAATAGTATTAGTCGTAAATACTGGTGGTCTAACAATAAGGATACTAATTAGTAAATGCGGTGTTAGAGTAGCTTATTCTCATTTTTAATTTCATGGTATTATCGTTGTTCTTTATTCTATATTTAACTTCCATTTGAATGATTGTGTTTTTTGTTCTTTGTTAAAGCTATGGCTCATAATTGTTATTTTTCAGTAACAATGGAATTCATTCAAACTGTAATATTTCTGCTATACTTATATTTTTTTGTTAGGTACCTACTTCTACTGCTTAGTTTTGAAAAATAATAATTTAGGTAATACGGGTTTTATTATTTCGAAAACATTTTGCTTTGACTGTTACTTGAAAATTATTTTATCCGGGCCTTTTTTACGACTGCTCTTTGATGAAATTTTCTCCCTTTTAACGTAGTACCTACATTACTTAAATAGCAACAATATTTATACATAGTTATCACCAAATCCTTATCATTTTGTTACCATGTCATGCAATGCAGTGTCCATTTTTTGCCCAAAACTATGACTTAAAGTGACTGAATGCTTGGAACAAATACATCAAATTTTAGATAATCATTTAAATATAATGAAAGCATGTTTCATTTGGATTTCACAGCGTTTAAGTGTAAGTCAATAGAAGCTCGTGTTCCATTGTAAATAGAAAAATTGTTTCACCTACCGTGACAATGGACTCCAAAATCGGTTTTGGGTCGCCTCAGTATTGAATATGTGTGGGGGCGACCCATAACCAACGATATCCATCTTGCAGCAATCTTATTATACCCAAATGGATATGAAGAATTCGGTCCTAACAAATAGAAGTTTAGGTTCTTTAAGTTCATCAAGTGTATCTCAACCTACAGAATACACATTAAGGATATACATCGGGGTTCCTACTTGATGTAATCATATATTGTAGTTGTAGACAGATGCCTAGCATTGTTCTATATGTTATAGCTACATTTCTTATTTTGAAACAATAGAAAGTTTAAACTAAATTTCATTAATTACATAATGCACAGACCTAAGTTATGTTCGATATAAACAACTTAATCTAGAAATACATTTCGGTGTATAGAAAGAGAATTTTTAATAAAAAAAGACGAATAACAGCGGTCTCCAATACAACTTTCTAACTAAATATCGGCTTGAAATTTGTGAATTTGTAGTCTCGTATAATCGGTTTTACGTCAGTCCTTTTGTTTTGGTAAACAGCAGTAAGTCCTAACGCAGACTGTGAACGTTATGGGGGGAAATCTTAAAACCCGGAAGGGTGATTTGGTATTCAGGTCAGTCGCTGTTATATTTTTTTTACGACTCTACCACAAGTCACTGATTGTGAGTGAACGACGAGTAAACACTGTTTATACTATTACTCGAAAACGGATGACAGTAAATGGTAAAATAATTTGAAATAAATGCGAAGTTATGGAATAGGGAATTAGCTCTGGGAAATTATGACTGGCTTATACTTATATGAGAAGCTATGGTACTCTCGCCGCGTTGGAACGTAACAAAATCTTAAATGATCATATTATTACATGATACTTTACGCCTTTGTTTGTAAATGTATCTACAATATCTAAATATGTATGTATGTAGCAGTTCCATCACTACAGTATATTTTTTTGAATCGTCGATGCCGTCTATTTATTTAAAATAAAGGTTAAATGATCTCAACCAATGAAAGTTTAAATACAGTAGTTGTCAAAAAGGAAATAAAAGAGAAGGCCGAAAATGACCACAAAAATCAGAATGTCTAATACAATTATACATAGGTGTAAATTTATTACACGTAAGTAAGTGTCATTGATTCAATCCAAAGCTCGACTCGAAACATCAAACATGAAATATCTGAGGAAAGTTTCGAAGGTGCCATCAGCCTATTTAAATGAAATGTGATTTGATAGTAGCAAGGATAGTATCGAACTCCATGTGTGCATGTCCAGGAACTAAAAAAATTAGAGTGATAGTTACCTACACTACCGTCCATAAATGAGGGATCAGTAGCATACAAATTCGTCACTTTAGTAATTTACCTGCCCAAATAGCCCCAATCTAAATAAAATATGTTTGGTACGTTTGCAAGATATTTACAAAGGGAAATTGCATAAATCCCTACAATAAATAGCAAGTTTTCAGATGAGAATAAACAAAGTTCTGTTAATCCATTTATGACCTGCAGAGGTACAAACCCCGTTCTTATAGAAAGAAATCGGTAAAGCCACTTATAATACTGCAATATTTACGTAATTATTCTACGAATGAAGTATTTAGATATTTACGATATGAAACACTCATTTATCATAGAAGAAGTATTAGTTTGTACTTTAGTGCTGTCCGATCAACTTGTGATACGAGTACGCAAGATAAAGAATTGTTTATCGCGAAACATTGGCAAAACGAAAAGAGTTGAGTGCAGAGACACGTAGTGCTGTCATTACTGTACATAAAGAAAATTATTCGTTGCGGCAAATTGCGAAAAAACTTAAATTAACTTACCGAGCTGTCCAAGAAACAGTGAAATGCTATAAGACAACAGGAACAACGCATTCCGGAAAGCGATCCGAAGACCCAAAATAACGAACCCGGCTGAAGATCGACGATTGGAAGCAATATCCAAAAGAAACCGACGCCTAACAGCTCCACAGATTCGAGCTTAACTCAATGAAAGCCGCAAAACGCCAGTGTTCCTTACTACGGTAAAGAGGCGCTTAACAAAAACAGGGTTACAGGGACGCATTGCTGCTCGCAAAACCGCCAGAAACGGTTGCAATGGGCTAAAGAGCATCAAAATTGGAACATCGATATGTGGAAAAAAGTGTTGTGGACTGATGAGTCACAGTCTCAAATTTTTGGCAGTAATCGGAGTGTTTACGTTCGACGCAGACGAGGTAAAAGAATGCGTGATGACTGTGTTGTGGCTACCGTAAAGCATAGAGGAGGTTCAGTGCTAGTTTGGGGAGCATTTTCCTTCGACGCTGTTGGAAATCTGCATCGAATCAACGGAATATTAACAAAATAGCGGTACAAGGTCATTTTACAAGAACATGCTATTCCTTCGGGGTTGCGATTGATTGGAGAAGGGTTTCATTTTCAGCAAGATAATGACCCAAAGCACTCTGCTCGACTTTGTAGAAACTATTTGCAGCAAAAAGAAGCAGATGGAATACTTGTTAACATGATTTGGCCTCCACAATCGCCAGACCTTAATCCTATTGAGCTGCTCTGGGATGAGGTAGATAGAAGGGTGAGGGAACATTGTCCACGGTCACAACAACAGCTTTGGGGACATCTCCAAGAGGCATGGAACGCAATTCCAGTAGAGACACTTTAACGACTTGTATTAAGAATGCCCAAAATTGGATATTTCTCTGAGAATAAATTAAAATAATTTTATTTTTTAAGAATTCAACTTTGTTTTGTTAGTGTTATGTAATTTTTTTAATATATGCATCGACTAATTTATTATGTTGCGTTGTATCATTTTTCTTCTACTGATCCCTCATTTATGGATGGTAGTGTACCTCCCTTTGAAACTAAATTCAGATATGCTCTTGTTTGTCCGGGACAATGTACCACAATCGCTGTACATATTATTTCAGTTATTGCTACAGAAAGATGTTTTTTTAAATACTATCATCACACAGGTAGCAGATTGATCAATTTATTTCTTTCATCGTGTCAAATATTGTCCAATTAAGTGTCTACAACTTGAGTTTGTAAAAAGATATGTTGCTTTTCAAAAATTGAGTAAAGAGACACTTTTGCGAATCAAAACTAAGTTGTTCCTTTTTACACTATAAATGGAAGCAACCAATTCACGATGTTTATTTTTTCTTCGAGTATTCGTATTCTTTGAAATTCATCATCATGCCTTATCACAGGTTTCACAAGTATCATTTCACAGTTTACCAACGAATAAATTGAGGTCCTCCACTAAAGTTCTTCTATAAAGAGCTTTTTCTAGAACAGTATTCAATATAAACTATTATATACATTTTAGATATATTTATGTCACGTGCCAGATACGTTTTCGCTGTGTGTCTTCTCAAGTAGTGCCTGTGATAAACAGGAAACAGATTTTTTAATGATATCGCCTGTTTCTGGAATTTTAGGTTAATTTACATGCATTACCCTGCCGTCTTTCGAACAAATTTCTGTCTTTTTTTCTGTAATTACTCTTATTTTTTTGAGAGTCAAATCTAAGGTGTTTAGAAAAATGACTTGGGCAGATTTTTGTTCTGCCAGAATCAGGAAGCAGGTAATATGTTGTTCTATATGTTTGTTGGCTTTCGCCACTTATGTATAATTTTCGTACCTGCTTAATACTTTTAGTACAGAATTCGCAATTTTTCGAGATGCAGTTTTTTCTTCAGTTTTTTGTCTTTTTTTTTCGTTTCTTATTTCATGCTGCTGCGATTCAGTATAAGCTTGTTTCAGAAGATTTTCTTTGATGCGTTTTCCAGATTCTTATTTTCTTTCCATCTGTGTGGTAGTCACAACTTCCACTCACTTGTTCATTTGATTAAAATCGTTAGTAAAATAATCTGTTAATAGGTTTTGAATATCTTGGGAGCAGTGATTGAAATGGGAGTAGATAGCACAGTAATATTTAAACTTGTAGTGTCTAGTTTTATCTGGCATTCAATAACTTAATAACTATTAATAACGTTATTACGCTGTTTTAATTTTGCTAAAAATTTTGATATAATCTGATAGTAACTGTGCATATGTTCGTAATTTGATGAAACAGATTCGTTAACTAGTTGTTGATCAACATTTATATTCTTTAATAATTTTTAAAAATCCAGCAACTGAAGTTTATTTGTAATATTTGTATAGCACGGTTTACAACCTATTTAATAAATTGAAATTACTTCTCAAAATAAAACTAAAAAGGTTTCTAAGAACTAAACATGTTACGTAACCTTGACATTTTGATATTAAAATACTAAACGTACCTTCGTATATTACATCTGTTAAAAAGTCCAAACGCATAATTTCGTTGAAGAGTAATTGCAGCAACAACCAATATCCACCGAAAAGTCAGAACTTTATCTTTAGAAAAGCCAATGTCATAATTGTTATTGAATACGATATGAATCAGGTATCTGCAGGGTGATATTTACACTGCGACTAAAGGGTCTATTGTGTTTCCCGTTTCTTGCTGTGTGACTGAGGATTTCTCGCGTTCATATGTAGATGACTTTCTAAACCTATCTGTTTTAGAATGTGGAATGGCTTGATGTTAGGTAAGTCTCCTTCTTCTATTTCGTAAGATCCTAGGTGCATAGCCCTTGAATTGCGTAGTGCTGTGCACTCGGAGAGGATTTATATGGAGGTTTCATCCTCTTCCTTGCAGAAACGCCATTCTGCTGTCTCTGCTAGCCCAATTGCCCTCATATGCCTTCGGAACCGATAGTCGCCTGATAGGATTCCCGTCAGTAAGCGAAGTTTGTCTTTGATCATGGTAATGAATTGATTGATTCTTTTCTATATGTATAAGATACTAAAAATACTTATTTTATTTATCCTGACAATTTTTAACAAAGCTACTAAAGCTTTATGACTTATTGCACGATATACTATTTGTTTTCCATTATATAATGAGTTGGACACTCCAAAGACTCACTTGTAACTAGTTTTTACACTTTTCATTCAAAAGGGGAAACTTTTTGTACATATTTTGATAGACCTTTAATAGAAAAATTTGGTGATACACAATTTATTTTTTATGTTTAATAGTGGTGCAAATCACAAACGACTTACTACCATTGTATCAAGTTTGATACAAATTGGTGAGTTGCGCGTTGGTATTTTACCCTGGGAGCAAACTAGCAGGAAAGAAAACGAGGAGAAGAAAAAATAAACATGAAGCAATAACATCACAGTAGAACAGTTAAGAACTAGATTGGGCGAAAATTTGGGTTGAACCCCTATAGGTTTAAAACGGCCAGCAACTGAGAGAAATGAGAAAAAGTAGGTAAGTTTAACTAGGGAGTACGCATATCTGATGTTGCAAGTGGCACAGGAATATTTACGAAGAACAAAAACCAATTTCCCTTGTTATCGTTTTTCAAGGAACGACCGTAGAAAGCCATGCACAGTTAGTCCCGTGCTGGTAATTGAATCTCCAATATTTAGTGATTCGCCAACGCTCCTATCTGAGATTAGATAAAAACAACTTTTATTTTGCCGTTTATTATTTTGAGAACTTCAACTTCGCAATTCTATACCTTAACAACTTTATATGTAATTGTAGTATAACAAAGTTAATCTAGCGATATTTCAGGGCTCCATTTAAGCCAATTTGTCGAGCTACTCCTTGTACTCTAGAGAGTACGAGGGGACGAAGAAATATCGAGGCCATTTCAAAAAATATTTTTATTCTAATGATTGAATTTTATACACAAAGTACTGTCTACAGCGCTAAACTGCACGCTTATCGCCATTAGTTTCCGAGTAAATAAATATGTATGAAAAATAGATCTTAGACATCCTACATATGTACCATCTTTGGCAAATTAAATGCGAATTTTTCAGCGAGGAATTTCCATTTACTACATGAAGGCTATACTTTGAAGCAAATTTAATTTCTCTAAAAGAGAGTATTGCTTTGATGAACTTCTTTAGAGTAATTAAATTCACTTTAAACCGAAGCCTTTATTTACAAAATCAACATTCCCCGATAAAAAAATCGCATTTAAATTGCCAAAGATGGTACATATATATCAAAAATGCCACTAACCTATTTGTTTAATAAGCGCTGTTTTATTCATCAGTATCATTTTATGTACATACATACATATATCCGAAAGATATTCATTTTCGCATTTTTTCGTATACTAGCTTAATAACTATGCCTTGCAAACATTTGTGCTCAATCTGTTTTTTAATTAAAAATTAGATTACGGTGACTGGGTACATAATTATACTTTAAATCATGAAATAAAGTTATTTAGATTTAGGGATAAGCATACAGATTTATTTTAATCAATTAATTTATTTTATGTATTAAGTGTATGAAACAATATGATAATTACAAATAATTTTCCATCTCAGCCAAGACACGATCATACAATAACGTCTTCACATCGATAGCAAAGATGAAATCCAAATGATTAAATTTCGGAAGAGGAACTAAGTAATTGATAGCCAAATTAGGCAATTCGTTGGCCAGTTGATGTACATCCTGAAAAAGAAGCTTATACAATAGGCGGTTCAATCGCAAGCATATTTATAAGAATCCGTATGACAGTAAATTTACTTACAACTACAGCCGCTAACCAATCGTTAGTTGAATAGAAAAGTGCAACCGGTGCAGAAATATCGTCGGTTTTGTAGTCTGGTGGCGTCAAAGACCCGTACTGGGCTAGATTTGATATAAATCCGTGGTCGTATTGACGAAATTTACCTGAAATAAATTCCCGATTACTTCATTTAGGAAATTTTCTGTAAATATACCGCAATTGTATACCAGATCTGATTCCTTGAGCATAATGAACCAACTGTCTAGTCGCGGCTCCTGCCGGCGCATTGGACATGATAACAGGTAGCATAGACTAAAATTTAATAAAAATGATTACACATAAAAAATGTGAGATTACTTTTTAGTTTTATCATGACGTACAGCATTTAGTTGTTCCGAATTCCATCCGCAAATCAGAAAAATGACACTTGAACATACACCTTGGAAGAGTGCCTCGTCACTGCAAGCTGCTTGGCCTATTAATTCGTAGAGACCACTACTTGGTAAGAACTCGTCGATACCTAGGAAGCTCGTGATCCACTGAAACAAAGTTAAGTTAGGTATTGTGTTGAACATCTAACCAATTAAAACAAACACCGGTTTACTTACTTCTAAAGTGTTATGGAAAAGCGCTAGCAATTGAAAGAATGGATTCGTCATATTGGACATATAACCAATTGGAGCTAAAGCAATTGCTAGCTTAATTTTTGCATTATATTCAGGTCTTACTGAACCCATAACGAAGAAACTAGTTGTTCCTTGTGAATGTCCAATGTAAAACACTTGTTGTTCTCCGGTAACTCCCAAAACGTAATCGATCATGGCCGGTAGATCGTAGGCGCCGATTTCATGCCAACTATTTATAAAGAAAAAGTAGGATTTTGAAAAGAAAATAGTTTAGTAGGAATATTAACATTACCTGAATTTCCAAAACTCAGAATCACGATTGGGGTTATAGGTGATATGCTTCCTCGACCAGGTGTTTCCTCTAGCATTTCCCATCCAAACATCGTAACCTGCGTCAGCTAAAATATAAGCTAAAGCTTTTTCAGTGCCCATGTTTACCCAATCAACTGAACTGCAAAGAAGCCCGTGCATTAAGAAAACTACTGGTTTGTTGGTTTCGTTTCCGTTATTTGTGCCATGAGGAATTCTGTGAATATCCAGAAGGTATCCATCTTCGGTTTGAATGTTGGTGTGTTGTTCAATTGGATAACCTTGACGTTCGACCATTTCAAGCTAAAAAAAATCTTTTTTGTATATCGGAATAATCAATGGATATTAAGCATGGACTGAACTATTAAAATGTTTTTAATAATCGCGAAGAAGTTTTGCGAAACTTTGAAAATGAAACGATAAGCAAGTGTGACGAAACATGCTTCATAAACGATATTGCGCGAAAAAAGCTTATTGAAAAGAAAGCACAATCTAGAACGTATTAGTGACTTTATAATAACATTGACATCAGGCTATTTGCAGAGTGCGTATAGTTGAGCTCCATACATTTTCATCAAAAAAGATTTCAACGCATTTTGACATTTAAAATATAGACTTATTTATACATTTTCAAATTCATGGTGTGTTTTTTATACACTTTTGTAATTAAATCAGAAAATTTTTTCGTTCGAATTTTATTGGCGCCTATTATAAATAAAAGCGAACATCTCATTAAGATTTGGCTGCAAAATGATCTCATTGGTAAAATTATCGCATTTATCGAAAAAAAAAAAACAGTGGTCCGGTGATGCCTCAAACTCCGCATCAGACAGTGACATGATGAGGATGCAAGTGCTTCTGAACAATCACTCGTGGATTGTCTGAATCCCAAATGCAATAATTTTGAATAACAAAACTGTCAAGATGAAAATGAGCTTAATTACTGAAAATGATTTTGTTCAAAGAATCAGCATCTACTTGATGTTGATCTATAATTCATTCAATGAACTATTTTCGTTGTGAGTGGTTAGTTGGTTCAGTTCTTGAGTCAAATTAACTTTGTAAGCATGAAGATAAGAATAGTATATAGAGAGCTTATCGAAATGTACAATTTTTGACCATAATGCCAAATTGATGTTTCTGGACCCTAACCAATACCTTCACTAGGTGTTTCAAAGTATTGTGTTGAACGAGTTGTTGAAGGACAGCCACTGTCACTCAAGAGATCCAGTCTCCCTGAGTTGATCCCTCTCCTAATTTCGTCACAGATGACGAAACTAAGCCACTATTTTGACCGTATTTTGTACGAAAATTTTCAGCGGTTACTGCCAAATCTTCATTATTTTTTTAAATATTAGTCAACAATAAAAACGCGTTGTTTTTTTCGCTGTCACGCTGTCTGTTTTTCGTGTCGTTGACAAAATTCAAATTTTGAGTATATGCTTTTGAATATGTGCTATAGTGAGTCTACAGCTAACACAGTGCTTCTCAAACATTTCTTCAAAATTATTTTTAAAGTTTCTTAAATATTTGCCAACAAGTTTTTCGTCATTACTTACGAACAGCTTATTATCGCGAAACATGTTAATTGTACGAGAACATTAAAGCATTTTAAAGTTACAAACTTTGTGGAATACTAGTAAAATATAAGACTAGACACATTTATTAAAATAGCTAACTTACTATATTTAATCCTACATCGGGATGTGTATCTGCTACTAGATCTGCCGAAGCATCCTCCAAGGGTAGCGCCCCTGCTATAGATACCACAAATAACAAGAGAACTCCTAGTAAATTGCTGCCGTTCATCGTGATTGTTGTTGAACAATTGATAAATTTTAATTGAGTAAAGGTTTATATATGTGTAATACAGCTTCTTCACCCTTATCATTTGTCATTATAAATCACTACCTGCGAATATGTGATAACGAAATTGCCAAAAATATTTAAGTATTCTTGATAACATACTACATACTTTTTCCTAATTATTAACAATGTAGAATTGTATTGTTAAGTTTAAATGTGTACTATTTTCATTGTTGTGAATTTTTCCGATAATATATTATGGTTATCTATCTATCCACACTGGTTTCCCTTTAATTGAGTCGAAGACTTCTCTCACGTTTATGCAAGCTAACTGACACTACCTTCTTCTAAATTAAGCTCATTATTTCTAAAATTATTTTATTATTAATCTGATATTGGTGTAATTTCACAGCAATCTTGGGCAATCTTATTTTATGCTCCTTTGTCTTAGTCTCATTTATTAGTTTTCAGAACATATTCATTCCTCATCCATTGATCCCTCTTCCTGTATCCATATCTACTTCTGTCTCCCTCTGGTTTTTCGCAGTAGTACCGAGGAATATTATTTATATCTCATTATTACTCATGGCACAAAAAACATCTTTTTAAACTCCGAAATTACTTTTCTCGTCATTCGCATTGTCACTCCAACTAGCACTCTTCATACGAATAGTGACGATAATCATATCTAAATATTAGTAAGTGTATTTAATCATGATTCGTTACTTTAATATATGCACTTCCCTCAAGTACCTATTTGTGCAGGCTCAAGTCTACATGTAAATAGATATAGGTGGTATTTTTAATTTTTGCATTTAAAAATTACTTCCATGTTGGAGGTATTGCTATTATTAAAATAAGATAATTGAAATTATTAATTATAATACATTTTGTTATTAGTATCTAGTAATTCGTTTCTAGTAATATGTTGATTAATAACTAATAGATAAAATACGACTCGTAGGACAAAACAAAGTCGACTGCAGCTTCGCCCTATTACAAAGAATTATGAATACGCAGCAACTCTCTGCAATTAAACTTGCAAAGTTTTTTAAAACTAGCATGAAAACTCGGCGGAAATTTTAGCATATACTGGATTATTTCATCATTACTATATTACCTATCCTATCGAAGATTGATGAAAGAGTTGTAACTGATTAAGTTATCACATTTCTAGGTTTTCATTCAGTGTAGACTATGGTCGCATTCACGAGATGGTTATAACAACCAGCAAACTGTGAGGCATTTTTTTGCATTCAAAGCTAATGCTATGGAAAAGTCGACTACGACTTTCCGCTTGCTAGCGTAGCCTTATTTTAGGATGAGGTTAGGCTTACGGGCAATTTGTAAAGAGCTATAAACTTTAACCGACGTAGCAATAGCAGCTCTTAATGTATGTAACCATAAATCTCTCATCATCATTACATTATTTTACAAATGCAGCAGTCAGATTTTCGATCTGGATATACTTATATGGGTTATATTTAGTTTTTCAATGTTCTAATACGTTTAAGCTGTTTTAGAGCTTCTGATACAGCACCGTATTAAGCAGCTGACAGTCGTAATAGTGTATTATCCTGCTTGTCCTAGTACAAATTAGAAATTGTCGTTCGATGGTTAATACAAGTGATCGTTGAACTTCGATATTACTCAACATAGTAGTAGTGTCACTGTAGCATGATATCAAATAAGAAGAAAATAGCGATACTTACCATAGAAATATTGTGGGAAAGAAACGAAAGAACCCTCTAAGATATTTGGTAGCAAGAAATTCATATAGAGCGAGAATAATTTTTTGAAACCTACCTAGCTTTATGTAAGGTCTTGCAATAGGACTATTTACATGTAAAGAAAAGAACGGAAAATATTTAAGAAAATAAGTTTCTTTTTTTATTAAGCACTCAAATTTCGTTAATTTTGCAAACAAAAATTTAAGGTTAAAATATCAACTTAAGTAACTTAAAGCTTAAAAAGACAGGTAGTATACTAACAAAAAACGAAATAATTAGCGAAACTGTACATACTGTTGCAAATCTTTTTGTAGATTCTAATGAATAATATTGGTATTACTAACTTTGGCAGATTGTATTTGAAAGAGGAGTTGTTGAATAGGCCGTTGCGATGGGGTGTACAGTACCTGGTACTGTGTTAAAATGCATTGACGGTTGATAGATGCTAATTTCCAGCAATGAATCTTTCGTATTCGTTCATTCCTCTAACCTTCCTCTGGACTTGTTATTAATATTTCACGTGCTAAACTTATTAATGGTACTTTTGTTTTTTCATCACAATACTCCTCCTTTTGTTTGGTTTTTTATGCGACGCTGACTTGTTGTAAATGAGGATAGTAACAAAAATCTGCTTGCTTGTGGTATGAAGAGTATTACATTTTTCAAGTGTGTAAATGTTCCTTCGCAACTAGCAGCCGTGTTCGGTGAAAGCAATAGCACTATGGAGTCCTCGTTTTCATGGCTCTCTTCATCGTTGTGAAACATAATCAAGTCATTGCAATTTTGCATGTTCTATAATAGGGCCACCTATTTTCTGCATGCAAACATTTTCTATTTTTGTAGGCACCTTCAAAAGAATTTAAAAGATTTTTAAGGGCGCACTGTTAATCACTTGCTCGCAACAGCAAATGGGAGATCGATGGAAATCCAATTCTCCGAGAAAAATGTCACCGTCCATCCAGAGAATTGAACCCTGAGTGAGAATGTCAAAAGAAAATTACAAAACGGAAACATTGATAAACATAAAGACTTCAATGGTGGAGCTGTAGTACCGGCAGAATGGCGCAAAATTGAAAGTATGCCGAATTTGGAAAGAACCGAAACTATCAGCTAAACACGTGAGAAATAGTTACAATCAATTTTACTATAGTCCTACGCAAATATCATTTCAAGAGCGTGTAATTCAATAACAAAGCTAGTAATAAGGAATTCTTACAATGTAAAGTATTGTAGCATTGTAATGAAGTAATAAATATGAAACTTTGTACTTACATCGTTCATTTGCTCAACATATAATACCTTATTGGCACTTTTCTTATCATTTGATTTGCTTTTTTCCAATTTAGCCGTGACAAGTAACATATTGTAGCACCACTCAGTTGGTTCGCAAATCTCATCTGCTCCAATACTAGTCCCCATAATTATGAACATCTGAAATACATAATAGTAAGTAGTAGAATATTTCTACTTAACCTTTTTGGGTTCCCGTTTAATTGTTGCCCGATCAATTTCTTTTATTTTTTCTAAACGAATTTTTACAGATTCATCTGAGATTTTCCTATCTAAAACATTGTTGTCTCTAGTTTACGAAGCTGACTGAACAAAGATTAAATATTTTATTAACAATCTATCTGGGCGTTCAATTAAATGGAAATTTGAGATTCCAGAGATATATGCTACAATTATTCGATGAAACATAGGTCAAATTAGATATGATTGTAAAAATTGTTTTCCATATGAATTTAAATCGAATGTTTTGTTATACAACATTAGCTTTAGATTTAGAGATCTAATTTTTCTTCCAATGTATAGAATTCGCTTGTTGATGCATTTCCTACAATATTATAGAAAATATATTTTTCATCACAATACTCCTCCTTTTGTTTGGTTTTTTATGCGACGCTGACTTGTTGTAAATGAGGATAGTAACAAAAATTTGCTTGCTTGTGGTATGAAGAGTATTACATTTTTCAAGTGTGTAAATGTTCCTTCGCAACTAGCAGCCGTGTTCGGTGAAAGCAATAGCACTATGGACTTCTCGTTTTCATGGCTCTCTTCATCGTTGTGAAACATAATCAAGTCATTGCAATTTTGCATGTT